>OZ024855.1:53326163-53368663 GCA_964017155.1 Oasisia sp. SBJ-2009 | reverse complement strand
GCCCGTAGCATTTATACCAAAAATGCTTTGTTGTTTCGCTGCACGTTGGTGATTTTACATTTATCGCGCATGCGCAGAAACATCAATCGGAAAGTTTATAAGGATCGGAAAAATTTAAGCGTGACACCGGGCTGAGCCGCTGCCTGGTCTATCAGTTTGCATCCTTGTGTTGATGTTATTAGTAGGTTCTAGACTTCTAGCCATCAAGCAAATTATAAATTATGAAATTTGTGTTTCACTATCACTCCTCGCCTGCTTGATGCTTATCACCTACGACAGAAGCGGCGGATTCCTGCACTTTGTGTAACTTATTCACATTTGAGTGACAAATTTCTTTGCCAAAATGTTGGACTGGGAAATTCTACACAGCATGGGCGTCGATCGGTGAGGGACGAGATGAACACGTCCCCCACTTTTCAGCCTCAGCATAGGAAATGTCTCCCACTTTTTCAGTTGACAAAAAACAAATGTACATGCATATGTACATGCATATAGCGAGACTGGTCACTCCCCTCTCTTAAAAACGTTACATCGGTCTAGTAGTAAAATTAATATACGAGTCATCACGGTAACCACCAAATGTAATAACATCAATGTAGTTGATGGTCTTCACATGTCTCTGTAGCAAACCATTTTGTCATACATTTAGAATCCAGTGCATAGTCTCAATGCACATGGCCATCGATTGGTGGGGACATGTCCCCCCACATTTCAGCCAGAGGGGGACAGCATAGGAAATGTTCCCCCCACCTTTTCAGTTCAGAAAACAGTGTATGGGCATATAGCGTATATATATATATATATATATATATATATATATATATATATATATATATATATATATATATATATATATATATTATAATATATATATATATATATATTATAATATATATTATATACGTACATATAAAATAAATACATATATGTAAATGTAAATTGGTCCCCCGTCCCCCCCACTTTTAAAAACGGATCGACGCCCCTGCATACATACATACATACATACATACATACATACATACATACATACATACATACATACATACATACATACATACATACATACATACATACATACATATACATATACATATACATATACATATACATATACATATACATATACATATACATATACATACATACATACATACATACATACATACATACATACATACATACATACATACATACATACATATATACATACATACTCGCATACATACATACATACATACATACATACATACATACATACATAGATACATACATACATACATACATACATACATACATACATACATACATACATTGTATATTTACACATATAAATACATACATACACTTGGTTAGTTAACGCGCGCTTGCTTTGTTACGCAAAAAAACGCAATTTTTTATATCTTACTACGAATCCTGTTTTCGTAAACAAATTCCACCAAAATTCTTTGGCAGCATATTGCTTCTGTCAATCGGTAGACTCACTAGAATGTATGATAACACCGAGATAGAGAAACATACAAAACTATCTTAACATACTTACGTATAATTTTTATATAATATACTCATATGCTAATGGTAACTCTTTATTTAATCTTATTTATTTTATCAATTTTAGTATTATGTTATTACTAACGTTATTGTCTCCTATCAGAGACCCATTATAAGACATTATACATGCTTATTTATTTATCTTAGTAGCTATTTGATACGTAATTTATTATTATACTTTACGTATTTTTTTTTCATTTTATTGTGCATTGACAACTGTAGGCCCTATATGATTCACCAATGTTTTTATTACTGTCATTTTATGTGTAACTGAGGAAACAATTCCGTTTTTAATATATTTAAACGGACAAGAACGTTTTTTGAATCTTGAATATACATACGCACAAACCCTCGCGCACACGCGCGCACCTGGTCCAGTGTACACGCATGCGCACGCGCACGCGCACGCGCACGCGCACGCGCACGCGCACGCGCACGCGCACGCGCACGCGCACACAACACAACACAACACAACACAACACAACACAACACAACACAACACAAGAAGCTTCTACACTGCCACGATGATGCACGTTTGGACCAAGATGCACGTTTGGATCAAGATGCCCCAGATGCACGCGCACGCGCACGCGCACACAACACAACACAACACAACACAACACAACACAACACAACACAACACAACACAACACAACACAACACAACACAACACAACACAACACAACACAACACAACACAACACAACACAACACAACACAACACAACACAACACAACACAACACAACACAACACAACACAACACAACACAACACAACACAACACAACACAACACAACACAACACAACACAACACAACACAACACAACACAACACAACACAACACAACACAACACAACACAACACAACACAACACAACACAACACAACACAACACAACACAACACAACACAACACAACACAACACAACACAACACAAGAAGCTTCTACACTGCCACGATGATGCACGTTTGGACCAAGATGCCCGTGTGACAAAGTTTTAGATCAGTTGGGTAAACACGTTTAGAAATCAGTTATTTTCTCCACTCTCTTGAGATTTGGTGTACACGCCATTCTTTAAAAACTGCCGTATAGATATGCTGGTTAGCTCTCAAACCGAATTTGAAATAAAACAATTCAAGGGATACTCCAATCAGTGAGAAGTTCACAGCATCTACATACACATCTATAATATATTTGTTTGTGCATAGTAATTGTGCACAACGGTCGTTAATAAATAATTAATCACAGTATAATTCTACAATAAAATGCTATGTTGGAGGCAGGGCGTTGCCATGTTGAGGCACAAAATGTGCATGCGCCAGTGACGTAAGCGGTTTACGTCACCTGCGCCTGCCCGTTCGAACATCCTACGTTTGTCCCACGGTATTTGATGTATCTATCACGTCGCGGTTTGCTTACATCACTATCACAACTAAGCGCGAGACTTCCGCCAAGCTTTACCTTTTCCAACAATGCGCCACGTAAACGATTGAGGTTATGTCCCTGGTTTAGTGCCTCAAGATGGCAGCACCCTGAATGCAAGATAGCATGATTTGTGGTACAATGATACCATAATTAATTGATTATTAACGATATTTGTTCATGATTACTCTGCACAACCAATATGTTATACATATGTGAGTAAATACTATGAATCTCTCACTGACTGGAGTATCCCTTTAAAAAAGGATACCTTTTTATCTGATAATACTGTACTTAAAAATCCTATTCAAAATTAAACATAATTATACTGAAACATGTCACACACAAAATAAACAGAAATTACAATTTTTCGTTGCTAGTTTTATTATATTGAGTATAGATGTTGTATAACTTAGTTTCGTTATAAAAAGAATGCATACTATGTAAACATTAATTGTTATTATACACGTAAACCTGCGAATGGGGCTCCACAAATCCACGTTAGTAGCTAGAGGAGCTGATACGCAACTAGACTCTAGTTGCGTGTCAGCGCCTCTAGCGATTAACGTGGATTTGTTGCGGAACCCTTGCTTAAATCATCCTCAATTAGCTGTTGAACTCGCATAACTAATAAACTTCACACATACCTAAATATCGATATAGTCTAACATGTCCGTCAATGTGAAGGCATAATATATATATATATATATATATATATATATATATATATATATACATATACATATACATATACATATACATATACATATACATATACATATACATATACATATACATATACATATACATATACATATACATATACATATACATATACATATACATATACATATACATATACATATACATATACATATAATATATATACACATATATATATATATATTATATATATATTATATATATATTATATATATATATATATATATATATATATATATATATATATATAAATATATATATATATATGAAGGGTAAGCTATTGACCGTGCAACGCGTAGGCAGCGTTAGCGATAGTTTGTACGTGTGGGCATGATGTATGTGTGTTCAGTAGACAGAACACCCAAACGACGACATCTTGGCATTGAATTCGATCCTTTCATATTGACGGACATGTTATACGATATCAATATTTAACTATGTATGAAGACGTAGCAGTCTCGTGTGATGCATACGGCGAGCGGTAGATGATTTTAAAAATCCGTTCCGGCATCGAGCCAGCACATCTGTCGTCTGGCCACCAGTCGACGTTCCATCGGCTGTAAATGTACATTAAAGTACACATTATGCCTTCATATTGTCGGACATGTCAGACTATATCCATATTTAGCTATGTGTGAGGCTTCGGTGTCATGCGAGTTCAACAGCTGATTGTAGGATGATTTAAACAACAGTTCCGCAAAACGTTCCGCATTTTACACACGTCAAGAATTCATAAAAGACGGCACAAAGACCCTAGTTGCGTTAGAGCGCCCTCTGTCGGATTAGTTATTGTTTGACCTCATTACTCCAATACAGTGACGCCGTCTGACGGCTTCGAGCAGTGACACTACATAAGGGTCACACCAGCAATGCATATCTTTCACCAGACTATCTTCTCGGCGAAGCTACGCAGCCGCACGAGAGTCGATTAAAACTATCTTATATGAAGATAAGCCCAACAGCTGAACAACGTTGGACGACATTACGCAGAAATTATGCCAACTGAACTGATGCAAACAAAAGGTGTTCCTGCTTATTTTCACGACAAAGATCGTCCGAACACCTTTTAATTTCGTTATTATATGCAATAAATCTCGAACAGGCGACTGTTAATGCGCTAGGCGTGTTGAGAATGTAGACCAGTGACACTAAGTCAACCATTAATTAGCATAGATTTGTGAACAATAAAACACTGTACGACACAGTTCTCGTACAATTCTTCTTTATATCTTTATTAATGTTATTAATCCTTTTTATCTCCCGAACACCACAACAGATGTTCCCCATGAGGGACAAATAAAGGTTGTTTATTGATGGTAGCTGAACCTGTGGAAACTGGCAAACTAAAAGGGTCAAATGTCATCCAGCGTACACGCGTTGTTTCGTGACTGGACGAGACGACGAAAACAAACCAATGTATAAATAAATATAGGTGTTCAGACTATGCGTACGTAAGGCACTCCAGATACATTCGCTATATATAAGAACGTAAGTTTTACTGTTTATATATGCCTACTTCTTTAGTGCTACGCGTGCGGGGTTATTCAACGATCCAGACATTTTTCACTGCGGTTGAGCAGATGTGACATCACTATTCACTGGTTTATGGTACACAGGAAAGAATATCACCATGTCGTATTTGGTGAGTGCAGCGTTGTTTGACATTATTTAGACAGTAATCAGTTGTCATTAAGAAGTGTGTATTAAAGTGTCAATTAAAACGCATACCTAAGAGCACAGTGTCGAATATATATATTTCATTATAATTATATTCATTATATATTCATTTACATAGATTTATTATAATAATTATTGGTTATATTACTAATGAGTTGTAAACGAAATGTAAGTGTGAGTGCGTACGTGTGTAAATTAGTTTGTATTTGAATATATATATATATATATATATATATATATATATATATATATATATATATAAAGATAGCCCTACAGACAAACACACACACAGATATATTATATAGAGAGAGACCTAATTCTAGAGGACAACTCCTGCGTTAGCCCACAGACACACAGAGAGATACAAAATATATAGAGCGACCTAATTATAGTGAAGGACAACTCCTGCGTTAGCCCAAGCTTGGGCTGTTTGGAGGAAACCAACTCAGAACTAAGAATCTACGTGTTATAACAATCACGTATCTACGTATCAGTTATATTAAGATTCGTGATTATGACGAATTTCCTATGAAGTTTGTTTTACTGTAGATGGTGTCCCTCGTCCTGTCGTCTCTGTTAGGGATATTGGAGACGCATGAAGCACCGGCACTAGAAGACTTCCTTCGCTGTCGGTTTGAGTGCAGCGAGGCCTATCGGAGATGTCTCAGATGCAAAGGCGGTCGAATAGTCCCTGGAAATCGTCACGCCTATTGCCATAACCTACTAAGCGTGTGCTTTGCCGAGTGCGATGAGCCTTCTCACTACGTATGATACATCTGCTTTGACCTCTGAGTATTGAATTACATGAAAGGATTATATATCTGCTTTGACCTCTGTCTATGGACTATATATGCCATAACCTCCTCTAACCTCTGAGTACGAATTACACGAATGGATTATATATCTGCTTTGGCCGTCAAGAGACTTATAATTTCACTTAGATATGTTGCTAGGTGGGTCGGGTATTGCAGTGACTTTGAACTGTTGCTGTTAGAAACCTGACATGGAAAACACCTTCAACTGTTACTGTTAGAAACCTGATATGGGAAACATTTGTACTGTTGCTGTTAGAAATCTCACATGGATATGTTTCGACCGATGTAAGAGAGGACGCAGATATTACATAAACTGAAGTATAAAAAAGGTGTTGCTACTTAGCTTTAAGACGACCAACTAATAATTGTTGCTCGACAAACTATTATTTCCTTTACGGGTTTACCCTACAGTTCAAGAGCGGACATTGCTAATGCGCTGGGCATGGAGTGATTAAGACATTAAACATATTGAACAAAGATCATAAGAATGTGTGCTGCTACATTCACTAAGAAGAATGTTTATTTCATTTAAAAGTGTAGTTATGTGGAATTCTCTTGAAAACTCTATACAATATGCTAGTTTAAAAGATGCAGAGGCACTACTAATAATGTTATGCTCACTTATTGTACATAATTACAATATCTGTCAAGTTTAATTATGGGCAAGTGTTATACGTAACATACTTCATTTCGCCATTTTCAACTTCAGAGCTACGATTTACATCTACATTTCTATACTGTATGTGGTAAATGTATTATGTCCCTCTACTTAAATTCACATCATATTACAATATTACAAATAATTGTTAAATGCTGTAAGTTAATATTGGTCAACAAATGGGACATTATACGGCTGAAGAGGAATGTGTCTCATTTGAATTCCTATCGCAATGGAACATTGCTAACGTGCTTGTCCAGGGGAGATTACGTTATTGACTAAATATCCGACAGTCATCCTGAGAAATCCAGGTACCAAAATACAACGTCACTTAGTTTACAATATCCAAGATAAAGATCAAATGTACCTTTCTAGGAAGATTTTTATTTGCGTGTATTTATACGTAAGGTCCGTTTAATGAGATAGCCAACGGGTGTCTTTTTGCATAGCAACATTTCCAAATAAATATGTGGCAAATATCTCGAAATGTTAATATTGTGCTGCACTGTTTGATCGAGCTTATTGTAATGCCACCTTACATAACACTTATCGAACTTTCCCACTTAGTCAATGATTATTTTGTTTACCTGAAGGATTGAGTGTTTTCTTTGCATCTCTGATGTCAAACTTTCAGGGATTTATCTACAACTATATGAATGGGATAGAACACCTATTTCATTGCAAAATAGGCGATATATGTAAATATTCTCACCCTGTACCTGTTCATCTGGGCTCTGCGCAACGTATCCTTGGTAAACATCGTTCATCTATACAGAGCGATATTAAATATAAGCAAACAGTAACAACAAGTACCCTGGCGACTGCAGTGTGTTTGATACCAAACGCGCACATATCTCGCTCAATTTCGGGCGTGTGTCGTTTAGTATGGTATCTGTTTTAACGTTTTATACCATCCGTGTGAGGGCGCGATGTTTTCAAGAGCCCCAGCTCGGATGTATTGACCCAGCCTGAACACTTGCTTTACGTCACATATTTTGTTGAAATTCTGTTTCAGAAGATTATTGTTATGACAAACACCTAAGCGGATGTTGTAGATCTGTATATTGTATGTTCTAGGAGATCTCATGTGGTAACAGCATTGCAATGGACCTTGTGCACTATAGCGAGGGAATTCCCTCCGCAATGCATTGTGGATATTTTGTACTCGTCAAATTTGGTTGTGCCGCCATTATCCCGTGTTAAGAGGCCTGTGTGTTTCGGGTGTCTCGCAAGATCTGGCTATATCACAAACTGGCTACCTAACAAGAAAATGTGGTGAAAAGACTTCACGGCATATAATCAAAGTGTGTGAATCCGTCATCAAAGAGCGCCGCAACTTATTATATTACTGGTTATGCCATACTATTTGACAGCAAGATTCTCGTTGAAGTCAACTTGTGAAGTCACGCGAATGCCGCCAGGTTTGACAGCGCCTTCATCTTCGAATTGTTTGTGCAGCTGCGTTTTCCATATGGCTTAGTTGTTATAATTATATGATTAACTTGATGTGTAGAACCTTACGGTATAGAAATGTATCGCTTGAGGCAATTTTCTAAAGTATAATTGTAGTATTATGTTCCAAAGCTTAGGCTAAGCCTAGCTAAACAAAACTCAAAAGGCCCACAATGATCAATCGTAATCATGGCGTAATGCCGTAAACTGGTAAAGCCGACAGCTTCAAAAATAAAATCAAGATATGATGATAAATATGGCCCATGTGAAATGATCTGTGTAGATTTAATTGTTATGAATTATTGAATCAAGGTGTTGCTTAGTATAATATTGATTTCACTGATATGTAGCATCATAATGACACAACTAGGAAATCTTCTGCCAGGTCAAACATCCGTGTCATTTAAAATTATTCAAAGGCAGACAACACGCACGATATTTTTGACATTGTTATAGGCGTTTCGAGATTTATAATTTGTCATTTTAATATCTTGTATTGTAGGTACTGTTTGGTTTATGATAATTTATTATATATATATATATATATATATATATATATATATATATATATATATATATGCTGTAACATGAGCTAAATAAATAAATTGATAAATATTTCAGGTATCTGTCCACATCTTGACAGAATGTCATCACTGACCCTGGGAAAACAATTGACAGTTTGGTACAAAGATAACTGAGGAATATGTAAATGGTCATGCCAGAATGTTGTTAGCAAAAGTAAAACTATGTAAACATTTCAGGTATGTGTGTTCTACCACATTTTTACAGATTATGACAGATGGACAGTTTAGTTAAAAAGATGTAAAAGGTGCGAAATGTGGAGGATAATCTTCCGGACGACCTGCATAGGTGGCTATGCACACGTGGGTTGTCTGCCTCTATGTCTGAATCAAAAGCATGTCTCGTGAAAAGGTAACTAAGGAAAATATCTTGTAAAGCAGTACTGTTCTTTGTCTGTCAGTGTGTTTGTGGAGCCATATCACCAATGATTTTGCTTATATGGGGTTTCAAATGGGAGTTTATAGTCATTACACTCACAACGCTTCATATTCACCTTTTTATGCAATTAATCCTCCCACAATTTTATTCCGGGCTGTATACTAATCAATACAGTGAGTCAGTGACTCTAACCTTTTCTGTTGCAGTTACTTACACTTACAATACTTTTGCATACATTATACCTATAAGTTTACAAATGCATTCTGTTAATGTGACGTTAGCTGTATGCATGTTTCAGAGTAAAATGCCTCATGACCAACACCTTTTCTAAGTACATCGGTGATCCGGACTTTGGCTTATGACATTGTGCAAAGTTATGTGGATGACAGAATACGTAAGGTTACTTCTCCGGCATTTTACAACCGGACAGACAACAACTGGACAGACACACAATCAAATAAATATATTCATTAATGCTTGTAGTATATTTTCATTCAGTATCTTAGAAACCTAGAAAAACCACGATCAGTATAATTATTATGGATAGACTAGTATACTTTCTCATTGTCTCACCAATGATCTGGGGTTTTGTCCTCTTTTTGCTTATTCTAGAGGGCAGATGCCAGTGTTGATGTTGTCCTGTGCAGCTAGTCTTCATCTGATATTCTCAGAACTCGACTAGGGCAAACAAGATTGCTCCTACATGGTTGCATTTGCCTCCACGCCCTGCCACACAAAGACACTCTGCAGTGGTTTTTCTGCCACTTGCAACATGACATTATCGATAATGACTCCATCTGTTGATAAAACAATCACTTCTCTCATCGTCAGATATTCATACATGTGTGTATAGTTAAATTTCTGCGGGATATCTGAAAGAGTGTCTGTCCAGTTGTAAAATGCCGGAGAAGTGACCTTACGTACACACACATACCTGAAATGTTTACATAGTTTTACTTTTGCTAAACAAATTCTGGCATGACCATTTACATATTCCTCAGTTATCTTTGTACCAAAATGTCAATTGTTTTCCCAGTGATGACATTCTGTCAAGATGTGGACAGATAACTGAAATATTTATCATTTGTTTTATTTTGCTCAATTTACAGCAGATATATATATATATATATATATATATATATATATATATATATATATATGACAAATTCTAAATATCGAAACGCCTATGACTATGTCAAAAAATACCGTACGTGTTATCTGCCCTTGAATAATTTTAAATGACACGAATTTTTGACCTGGCAGAAGATTTCCTAGTTGTGTCATTATGATGCTACATAACAGTGAAATCAATATTATACAAAGCAACACCTTGATTCAATAATTCATAAAAAATTAATCTACTCAGATAATTTCACATGGGCCATACTTATCATCACATCTTGATTTTATTGTTGAAGCTGTTGCCAGTGTTGCCTTTACGCCATAATTACGATTGTCGACTTTTTGAGTTTTGTTTAGCTAGGCTTACCCTAAGCTTTGGAACATAATAGTACAATTATGCTTTATAAAATTGCCTCAAGCGATACATTTCCATACAATAAGGTTCTACACATCAAGTTAATCATATAATTATCGAAGTCCTATAATTATAACAACTAAGCCATATGGAAAACGCAGCTGCACAAAAAAGTCGAAGATGAAGGCGCTGTCAAACCTGGCGGCATACGCGTGACTTCACAAGTTGACTTCAACGAGAATCTTGCTGTCAAATAGTATGGCATAACCAGTAATATAATAAGTTGCGGCGCTCTTTGATGACGGATTCACACACTTTGATTATATGCCGTGAAGTCTTTTTCACTACATTTTCTTGTTAGGTAGCCAGTTTGAGATATAGCCAGATCTTGCGAGACATCCGAAAAATACAGGCCTTTTAACACGGGATAATGGCGGCACAACAAACTTTTGACGAGTACAAAATGCACAATTGCGCCGGAAGGGCTTCCCCAGATAATGACATTATAGTGCACAAGGTCTATTCACACACTTTATTAACACTGATGATGAAGGAAATTAAACTTGACGGAGGTCACGCGTATTATTGTGATTGTGATTGTGATTGTGATTGTGATTGTGATTGTGATTGTGATTGTGATTGTGATTGTGATTGTGATTGTGATTGTGATTGTGATTGTGATTGTGATTGTGATTGTGATTGTGACGTAAGCAAACCGCGAAATACTGGATACATCATTTATCTTATAACCCCGAACTGCTCGATGCGATCGATCTGTTCGGGAGCTATCAATTTTCGCATCTGTGAACGTGGAAATGTCGGGAGAATTTCGTTCAAAACGTAAATGTAAACAGAACTATGTATTGCAAAACATGTTTGTTTGCATTGTGGCAGGCCTGCCGAATTATTTTATGTATTTGTGTCTTGCTTGTGCCATATCAAACACACTGCAGTCGTCAGGGTACTTGTTGTTACTGTTTGCTTATTTTTAATATCGCTCTGTATAGATGAACGATGTTTACCAAGGATACGTTGCGCAGAGCCCAGATGAACAGGTACAGGGTGAGAATATTGACATATATCGCCTATTTTGCAATCAGATAGGTGTTCTATCCCATTCATATAGTTGTAGATAAATCCATGAAAGTTTGACATCAGAGATGCAAGGAAAACACTCAATCCTTCAGGTAAACAAAATAATCATTGACTAAGTGGGAAAGTTCGATAAGTGTTATGTAAGGTGGCATTACAATAAGCTCGATCAAACAGTGCAGCACAATATTAACATTTCGAGATATTTGCCACATATTTATTTGGAAATGTTGCTATGCAAAAAGACACCCGGTGGCTATCTCATTAAACGGACCTTACGTATAAATACACGCAAACAAAATCGTCCTAGAAATAATACTACAATTATACTTTAGAAAATTGCCTCAAGCGATACATTTCTATACAGTAAGGTTTTACACATCAAGTTAATCATATAATTATAACAACTAAGCCATATGGAAAACGCAGCTGCACAAAAAATTCAAAGATGAAGGCGCTGTCAAACCTGGCGGCATACGCGTGACTTCTTGCTGTCAAATAGTATGGCATAACCAGTAATATAATAAGTTGCGGCGCTCTTTGATGACGGATTCACACACTTTGATTATATGCCGTGAAGTCTTTTCACCACATTTTCTTGTTAGGTAGCCAGTTTGTGATATAGCCAGATCTTGCGAGACACCCGAAAAACACAGGCCTCTTAACACGGGATAATGGCGGCACAACCAAATTTGACGAGTACAAAATATCCACAATGCATTGCGGAGGGAATTCCCTCGCTATAGTGCAGGAACCACACGCATGCGTGGCAAATACTTCCGAAACACGGCCTCTCCGTACCAACATATTATTTTACGATTATACGTTATCATATCTAGGGATATTTACGGACTTAAATTTCATATTCTCTCCAAAATTATGACCATGAGGTTTGGAGGGCCATGGTCGCCGACGCCTGGAGCAGACATGGCACCTAGAAGAAGAGAGAAGAAGTGACAAGCGTCTAAAGAATTCGAGCTCGAATCATATCCTGCCGGGTCGAGCTTTCGGCAAGTTCGTTCACACTATCGGGCTCCAGTTCACTGAGCTATAGGAATGAGTACATGGCTATAGACACCGGTGGATCTTTGTTTACGAATAGTCTTCGCACATTATTTGCAGCACTTCTGAATTCCTCCAAGATAACTGAATAGCTTACAGCGCTCTGAGCCGTACTAAAATTAAATACGCTATTAAAAACGTATCTTTTTGCCTTTCTGTGTCTGGTATGATGTTTTTGCGATCATTTGTATCGGAGATTAGGACACACATCACGTGATGGATATGTCAACTCGTGGATCATGATGGTTACTGTTAGCCTACGTCGCTAATTACTGTAATCTGGAAACGGCCTCTATCAAACAGCGGCTACCAAAAATCATAGACGTAGAAACCATGGACCGCCAACTTCAAAGCTCGCGCATTCATTCTTGTACAAGAGGTTGTGTCCAGCGAGATTTTGCGAGAGTGTGGGCAGCTTACTTCCGGTTTGCTTCGTTTCATAGTTGTTTAATCTACAAAAGGGAACCACAAGTTGGCTGTAGGGGATACATATTTTCCACTATTCATATGTAAATGTGTCGGTACTTAGAATATAAAGCCACCTATCAGAGCTACCATTTATCACAGACATTTTTGCGTGAATTATTGACGGCAACCGGAGGCGGATAATGGACGGACTGGACGCCTTTATCGAGGTAAGGATCTAGGCGTTACGTTTACATTGTCAGTGGGGCCAGGTTTCCTGTCTACCCCCCATGACTTGGCCGAAACCCCAGTCCAGGCATTAACATCGTTGTTTTGGAGAGACCTGGCCTTATAGTATATTTCTTTTAAATATTACATGACAATTCACCGCTGAAAAGGGGCCTGATTGTCTATGGATTTGACAGTTGGAAGAATCCGGTCGCACCTAGACTAGTCCTAGAACGTTGTGATTATAATTACATTTGTATCTAAACGTATGACGATAGATCCGTCGTCGTCGACATTCTTATGCTCATTTTATGTTTAAGTAATATTACACCTTAGACTTAGTGTAGCTTTGTGACCAAAAACCTTGTTTGATTCATCGAAGGGGTCGAAGGCGAAGCTGATGATTTTAGTATATTGAGATTTTGATCACTGTCACGTGACTGCGGTCACTAAGACGCAGACCACTATGATGGTGGTTTATCGTTAGTCCTCAATTTGTTATTAAGAACCATAATTTTCGGAACATATGCATGTGATATTGTAGAAGGATGGAACTGGAGTACTGGTGTTATATCAAATTTAGCCTAAACTGATATAATTGAGGTGGACCCCGATATTATTCAAGTGCCGAAGACGTCAGACTTCAGTTCCAATGTTCGGGGCTTTTCTGTTCGTAGCACAAAACCTGCCTCCAAACATCTATGTCGTTTTAACAAAACATTGATCAAATTTTTTGGATATCTGTGATAAGTTAAACTAATGTCACCAGCTACTGAAAATAATTGTGTCTTGTCTACATGACAATTCAACAATGGAAAGGGGCCTGATTGTGTTAAACTCTGAATGTTGTGGATCCCCCAAGTCCGCCCCTGGTCTATGTGTGTCAAATTGTGAAAAGAATAAGTTCAAAGGAAAGGGGCATTATGATTCATGTTGTGACCTAACACTATGGGGCTTTTGTTGTGTTAATGAATTGGTTGTGACCCAAGTCCTTCATTTGAATACAATCGGGCTTAAAATGTGACGGATTCAATGGTATTTATTCAGTGACTCCACAATAACTAGGAGTAGCATATATTTAACTTGGCCATTTATTCTGCATATTCAGGACTTAAACCTGGATGAGCTGGACCTTGAATGCGAGTCTTTCGATGAGGTCAACAGGCCAACAATTGGTCAGAGCGTTCGAACAAACACAGTAAGCTTATGGACATGTACTAATAATTGGAAGTTATACAATTTGAGAACTTATATAATTGTGTACATCATTATAGCACAAATTAAAAACATCATGCAATTATAGATGTGTCATGAACTTGTTTTTTACCATAATTACATGTATAAGTTATCCTGTTATCATGATGATCATATTTGAAATACGTTTACAGTTTGCTTGTGTATCACTGTACACATATAATCACATAAGAATAAGCAAACAATTAACAGTATTTATTTATTTGCAGTGACAGAGTTTAGTGCACTTCTGCACTCGCACTTGGAAGCATGTGTGATTACCAAGTCGAAGTTGAGGGGTGTCAGTCGGGAGGCATCACAAACCGCATTCATCCAGTTAATGGCGGGAGGGGTACAGAACCTGACAACGCTCTCTGGCAACCACCAGCTGACAATGTGGATATGTACAACTGTGTTTGAAGGATTCTACAAGACCATCACCACTGAACTGCCGAGCACTGCCGAGACGAGCATGCCGATTTCTTCCGAGGAGGCCGACATCACTCACTACATTGGCGGCTTTGTTTCCTGCAAGTTGAAGAAGAGACACAGTGATACCAAGTACAAGGACGTTGTCACTGCCCTGGAGAGTGATGAAGAGCCTGCAACAAACACTTTGATTGCAGCCAAGTCCATTTATAAATTTATTTATATAAACCTATTAAATTGTACCCTAGGCCTGCAGATTCCTTTATTATGGAAATGGTTAAAGTTGGTAAATCTGATTGATGCATTGAGAACAGAGAACATATTGTTATAAACCACGTACCCATAATCGCTTGGTGTTCTTCCCAAATCCCGAACTGGAGATGTTGTTGCGGACCGTTTTGACAAGATGCGGGGCATCGCTGAAGAAGAATATGTCTCTATCAGGAGCATACAGATTTTGAGTCTTGTGTCCAGTCCCATGGATTCTAACCAGCCGTTGGTTCGGACTAGCTTTATCACTGGTAGATGCTATGACGTGAAATAGAAAACATAAAATACTTAGTAAATCCGCTAGACTGATCATGCGCGTGCCAAAATACTCCAACATCACGCCTGTGCTGAAGGAACTCCATTGGCTGCCGGTCCGGGAACGTGTCTGTTTCAAAATAATGTTAATCGTCCACAGAGCGGTCAACTGTCGTGGACCAGTGTACTTGCGTGACCTTATTTGCATCTACACGCCAACCAGAGCACTTCGCTCAGAGGGAACCAAACAGCTTAAAAGACCTAAAACAAATTGCAAAGCTGGAGATGCGAGTTTCCCGGCAGCCGCTCCGGACCTGTGGAACAGACTACCGTTCTCATTACGAGAACTGTGCAATGAGAACTCTTTTAAGAATGCCTAAAAGACGCTATATTTTAAACAATACTTTGGCTGATGCAGAAATAATTAAATGAAGAGACAATGCATCGAAGAGAACATTACTTCTGCCTTAAATGACCTTGTGTGTATTTATGTTTTTTAGCCTTTCGATATTTATTTATAATGTTTTTATTAGTCTGTCTTTGTGCATTTTTATATAATATACAGTTAATTTTGTTTTAGTTATACATTTGGGTAATTAGTTTAAAAACAATGTTATCATGTACATGTAAAGCGCCCTGAATCCTGGAAGCCAGATGATGGATGCACAATGTTAGTGTAATCCCTGAGTGTGGACTCGGCAGGCAGTTTGATGACTCCAACTTGACGAAGAGAACGATAGGCCGAGGGGCTCTGGCTGTGGAGTAGTATGGCAAATCGCACCATCATGGGATGCCATCGCATGCCCCCTGCCTTTCTCTCAAAGGCCTTCTTCTGCTCATTCCAGAACATTTGGATGAACGAATTCTTTTCAGAAGTGTCCATAATGTCTGAAAGGCGTTTGTGAGCAGCATCGGATACCTGTAAGTGTTCTTCTTTCAGCTTGGCTTGGATCTTCAGCAGTTCTTGCAAGGCATTGCGTTTTTCCAGGCGGGTGATCTTCAAAGCATTGGCAACCCTTGCTTTTAAAACTCGAGACAAGGGTGTGAAGCGCTGAATTTCTCTTCTTTCTGCTAGTCTATGCCGAAGGTGCTTTCGTAGAAGCAGTCGCTTGATCTCTCCACAGGCTGAACACATATCCCCATTACGTACAGTTCCTTCACATGCATGTGCATGAACAGTCGATGTTGACGTCATTCGGTTGTTGTGCTTCGCGTACTTCACATGTCTATAGTATCGCGTGGTGTCCTCAGTACCAGGGGGAGGTGGGAGGGGTGCGTATCTTTGAAGCTTTGCATCCACGATCCCTGGGCAGGGCGGCAGAGGGGCAGGCTCCTCAACATCTTGTCGCAGGGTGTTAACTGCTTGCTTGCGCAATGTAGTCCGTGTATAAGTACGCAATTGTACACGCGGGTGCAGCAGCCCTTCGCTTCGTATACTGGAACTTGAACGTGACGTATTGTCCGACTTGGTGGTATGGCGCAGCCACGCCTATAATTCGTGGCCAGACTGAAAGATGCTAAAGTTGGATGCAATAAACACGTGCAGGCAATAAACCACACGTGTCTTGCGTCCTTCCACATTGGTGTCAGAATGGTTACGTCCACGCCAGAACTGTCGTGAAGGTTGGTCAAATAATATACTTTTAATTACCAACGTTGGCCGTGGAGTTTGCATAACTTCATATGTAACTACCGCGCGCGTATTGGCCCACTGACGCTGCGCTAGTAATTTACTCCTAACGTAGGCAGGGGTCGTCTTTAGATAAACCAGGGTCATCCTGAGACGTAAAGACGTGTCCCTAACTAGACTTCTGAAATGTTCCTGACAACTGGTACGCATAATTCATGCCACGAAACTCGTGAAGAATTGTGCGAATTAGACAATTCGGCAATTAAGCCACTAACTGTCACTTTGTGAATTTAGTGTGCAGCCGTTTCTATGTTATCCGGAATTATTTCTGTGAACAAAAAACGCGCAATTACCTAAAACGACCCTTGCTCCATTCCTGACGACGAATTTGCTTAACGTTATTGAATATTACTCGAGTTTCAACATTCAAAAAGTGTGTATAAATCTTCTAATTTTGGGGACACACCCATGCCGAAACTATTCGGATATTCGTGCAAATAAGATAATTGTTAAATATCAAAAAAACTAATTGTTATACTGCATGCTCGCTAAGACATTATAGAAGTAAGTAAATGTAAGAATCCTGAGACATTGTTGCCAGCTCGTTTTATAAATTGTCGCCGATTTAAGGGTGCCACACCCAACCACGCCTTTTGTCGAAGGTTGTTGACGAAGCCCAGGGCAGACTTTGCGTCATAGACTGTGACAAATATAGTCACACCTGCAGGCTTACGTCACAGGCGAATCTGACCAAGTCAAATTACATAACCAATGCGCAAATACCTGTCTGTAAATAATTGAGATTATTTTCGTAATTATTGTATTTTGTTACTCACGTTTCACAAATACCTATTTTGTTTCTACACGACAAATTTAGTCTTTTGTCACTTATCCCTCAATGGCGACATCATATATACCCATTGAACTAAGAACAGCTAGTGATCTGAAATCAATGAAATTGTTTTCCGCGGATGCAATAAAAAGAATAATTAAACAACAACAGGGCATACAGCGTTTTGACTATGACTTTTTGGCCGGCTTACCCGGTAAGCCTAAACAAAAAAATTCGGCGGAGGAATGGCGCCGTGAAGCGCAGGACGGCCGTTTCGTTGACTTGGAGACGGCGCTGGAGCCAGGGGACATGTCTCGTTTCCCTGACCCATCCTCCACACCAAAACAGGTTACCCTGGATACAATTCTAACAGAAATCCGTTCAATACGAGACGACTTGGTCACCATCAATGAGAGACTGGACAAACATGACAAAGACATAACACAGCTAATGCAAACGCAACACAGAGACACTGACGAATACGTAGATCCCGACATGTTTGGTGCTAGCGCTAGACCGAAATCTAATCCTGCCCCCCGAATTAAAACTTCGGGTAAATTCGAGGAAAATTCTGACGTATATGACGACCAAATGTTCGGGTTTGGAAGGTATGTCCCCCAACATTACCAGGGTCCACAAATAGACGATACCAGTGACCACATGCAATATCCGCCCACTAACCGTGCCGAGCGCAACACGTGGCAACCGCGCTACACCTCCCCTTACCGCACCCAAACTAGTACGAGAGGTAACCACCAGGGCCTCGATGAAACCCGTCGTATTGTCGCAGATATACAATCAAGATATGTGAATCTCGACAATTTCGATGGGAAAGTCGGGGAATGGGACAATTGGTATCACCAATTTGAGTTCCTCGCGAACCACTATAATTGGGACGACCGGGAACGGCTGGTACGGCTCGTGTCATGTTTGAAGGGCCATGCACTGACAGCTTACCGAATCTTCTCCCAGACAGCACGCAACACATATGCACACTGCATTGCTGCATTCCAGGAGAGATATGGGTTATATGGTTATGTAATTTGACTTGGTCAGATTCGCCTGTGACGTAAGCCTGCAGGTGCGACTATATTTGTCACAGTCTATGACGCAAAGTCTGCCCTGGGCTTCGTCAACAACCTTCGACAAAAGGCGTGTTTGGGTGTGGCACCCTTAAATCGGCGACAATTTATAAAAACGAGCTGGCAACAATGTCTCAGGATTCTTACATTTACTTACTTCTAGAATGTCTTAGCGAGCATGCAGTATAACAGTTAGTTTTTTTGATATTTAACAATTATCTTATTTGCACGAATATCCGAATAGTTTCGGCATGGGTGTGTCCCCAAAATTAGAAGATTTATACAAACTTCATTACTTACTGTAGTTGATGTGACAAGATGGTAGCAAAAACATTGTTAGGTGTCCAGTGTTTTATGTATCCGCTGTGAGCATATTGGTTTGAGTAGTAACTGTAGTAATATAAGTTTTTGTGTGTAAAAGTACGACATTAATGCTATGTTCCATTCCCAAGGCAGTCTAGATGCCATAAACAAATGCATATCTGGACAGCTCGAAGAGATGGCAGGAGTAGTGAAGTTAGAATTATACACAGGTCAGTCATATATAAAGGTGGAGGGGATTTAAGAATGTATGAACATGGTTTCATTTATATAGATATTTGTTATTAATAATACTTTAACTAAGACATTAAATCAACCGTAACATATTACTGTTCGTTTTATATTTATTCTCTAACCTCTGCTGTGATTGTTTACATACTATTTACACAACTATTTCCACTCCATTGGAAGAAAGATTAAAATTGACTGAAATATAATTGTCAAAACGTTTCATAAATGGCAAACGTTACCTTGTAGATACAAAAAAGATTAATAAACGCATACCATAGTGCCACACCGCTGTGTGATACAACCTTATTAGCACGAAGCAACATACATATAATAGTAAATATATTGTTCATGGCTCCAAGAATGGTTTATTTTAGTATGATTTACTTACTTTGGAGCATTATTGTCGAAGCGAGTACGACGTTTCGACCCGTCGACTACTGGCCTTGATCACGTACTGATGTCATGTGTGTTGCCTCAGATTCCCGCCGAAATCTGAGGCAACACACGTGACATCATCATCTCTGATGCACTGGTGAATGTTAGGGACTGTCTCAGTCATCATTTTCTGATGCTCTGATTCTCTTAGGGACCATCTCAATCATCATTCTCTGATGGACTGGTGACTAATAGGGACCGTCTCAGTCATCATTCACCTGGTGCCCTGATGACTCTTAGGGACCATCTCAATCATAATTCTCTGATGAACTGGTGACTATTAGGGATCATATCAGTCATCATTCGCTGGTTCCCTGATGACTCTCAGGGACAATCTCAATCATAATTCTCTGATGGACTGGTGACTATTAGGGACTATCTCAGTCATCATTCACTGGTGCCCCCCCCCCCCTCTCTCACACTGTTTTGCCCTCTCTTCAGCCATGATCATACAATTTACTCACTTTTGTTGTGGACACCACCTCGCTCTGTCTCTCTCTCCCTCTCCCTCTCTGTTTTATGTGCACCCAACCAATCGTGATAAGATGGATAGAAGTCTCTATTTTTCCAGTCTTCAGTATATGCTATGCTAACCTCAACAAGCGTTATACATTTTGTACTTAACTTGATGACCTGGTAGAACTGACCAGTATGATGCTGCTAGCGAGAAACATGCTATCTGCCTTCTTCTACAGCTCACTTATAGGTCTTACGTCTTATTTGTGTGAGTTGGATATTAATTCCTCTTTGTTTGGCAACCAAGATGCATGACATTTATGAAGAAAGAATTTATATTCATGCTTATGTACATGTATATTATATATATATATATATATATATATATATATATATATATATATTATAATGATATAAGTAGTTTACTGCATTTCGAAAATATCACAAAACCAGCTAAATGTATGAAATGAAATCAATATGTGTGCACACAACATGTAGTGTTTGCATAAGGAACACCAGCAGGGTATGAACCTGCCACACACAACACTGAACCGATATTACCCTAAACTGTGCAAGTGAACAAAATGGCTTAGCGAAACATTTGACAGTGCTTTTGCGTTAAAACACAGTATTCTAACTGCAACCATTCACAACTGTATTGTTAGAAAATAAATATACATGGTATGATAGGAATACATAATTAACAGTACACGATCTGTAAAAGCATGCACAAACTTATTTTTCTGGACAGGACTGCTTTTGAGCACTTCATATCGCGGCACTAAGGCTGCCCAACAGCCAATTTCAAAAACCAGAAAATGTTGCATCGTCTAACAATATCCAACATATTCTCAAGATCGTTATCTTCAATAAATGTTCGTTAGGTGTGGGAGCGTGTGTATGTGCAGTCTATGTGTCTATGTGTGTCTAATAATTATGAATGTATGCACAATCCTACGTTTTATATAATAAAAAGGACAATGGGTAAGTTCAAGATATGTTCGATAATGTCATAATTTTTTAATAGTTGTTTTATTGATGCAGGTACTTTATCACGTGTTGTGTACACGTATGAAAGTGTGGTGATGTACGCGATTATACTGATTGGGTAGTAGTATTTGTATTAAGTATTAAGAAAAATATTAATTTAACATGAATGAATATCTCATGGAAAAGAGCAAAACCAAAGGTTATAGTAGATTGTATATACATGTATAAATAAACGCAAACAAATGTTAACAAGTATCTTAACATTGAATGATCGCAGTTATTTATTCATATATTGAACGTATTATTGTTAATATACCATAGTTGCATTTATTTAGTTATTGACTATTAAATACATAGCAGTATTTATATTTAAATAGTAAAAATGATTGCATCTTAGCTATTTACTATGGGTAAAATAGTTATGATTTAATGAATGCTATTAACTCTTTCACAATTTAAATAGTTCCAGCATTTGTGTAACTTTCAATAATATCGTTTTCCATACATGCAAAAAATTAATTAAAGCTTGTCGTGAAACTGAGATGTTGTGTACGATAAAAACAAAACAAAATGTGTTTTAAATTTAAACATTAAAAGCCTTGAATTTAGTTAAATTAATATGTTTTCTTAATACCTCAAAAATAACAGTCAATGTCAATGTCACACATTTACTGTTTTAAAGACAAACTTTGAAAAAGAAAAAAGAGGGAATGAGGAAGTGGGAGACACTGGGTATATAGCCTTTAGTACAATCTAATGTAACTAGTACGGCCAGAGATACCTCATCGGTTGCTCCTCATAACGTTCCCTGGCACGGTTGGTCACAATCCTTACTCCCTCACAACTGACCGACTTCCGTCGGAAATGTTCCTATGGGAGGTAAATACCTGGCCCAAACCCCGGTTCGCCAGACCGGTTGTGACCTCCATAGGATGAGCGTCACTGGTACCCCCTTCCGCCACGTGCGGTCGGAACATTCAGTTGCAATGAAGGTAGCCATTTTGTTTGCTTATAAACCCATGTCAAGCCTTAGCTGGTGAAATTGTGGTGTCAACTTGTAAGACACGTAAGCTGATATATCTGATGTTATTTATGTTGTAACATTACATTATAAGATCGCTTATGTGTCATGCAATATCATATGATACATCAAACATGTTAACATGCATAACTATAATTATTAATGTTGACTTATGCAGATTCATGATTCGAAAGCGGAAGTTTGGCAACAATATGGCGCACACATCGCCTTCGTTTTTTCCTTCGTAAAATTAAACAAGACATTATTTTAAACGCAGATACATAATACAGTGAATAATATAACTCGCATTGATATACGAGAATTCATAATTTAAGATAATAAACCGAAGTGGATTAAAACATTAGTTATTTGCTATTTTATTGTATTACTAAATACAATGCTTACCTACGATTTATATCGACGCAAATCAGCAAGTGGATCCATTCATTACATATCAAATATGTTGCCAAATAATGTTTGATTAATGCGAAATGGATTACCTGTGTAATTATATTTACAGTAGAACGACGCTAACAGTTATGCATAATGATGGTAATGTTTGTCTTCCGTAATGCCTTGCAGATTTGACTATGCAAGTTAGCAATACATAATGTCGACACTGTACCACATGGCAATATACGTAGTGTACTACAAACAGTTGCAGTTGCCGTTCTAAATAACACAACAACATTACACACACAGCCTACCTTAAAGCAACTGTCTGTGGCAATCGTCGATCTCTTTTTTGGCGTCTAGTTGTATATCCCAATGTCTGATGACTGCCAAACTGCAACATGTGCAGCTCATTCGAGACCAACTGTCAAACCACGTAGAGCATCAAATGTGTATTGTTTGCCGAATAGCATGCGATACGCTGCACCCGACCGCACACGAAGCATCCATAAACACGTGAAGTTGGTCTTGTACTTAAAACCGGGAGAACTGCATTTCGATTACAACTGCATTTCGACAAATCCATGCTTTCGATCGAATGCTTAAGTCATTTGTTTGTAGCAGCTGTCATGTTCAACGCGAAAGAAGAAGAAAGAGGCTGCTAATTATACGTTGTTAATCAGTGCGTTCTTGCGCGGGACCAAGAGCATACCATTGTCGGAGGCCGCACGTCAGTCTAAGAATGTCCACGGCAGTGAAGCAAAAACGTAAAAGCAAGATATTAAAAATATTTAAGAATCGCATAATGTTTCAGTCTCCGTCTGATCTAACACTAGATTGAAGGAATCATAGACCTATGTTCCAAAGAGTAATACAGATATAGACACACACACACACACACACACACACACACACACACACACACACACACACACACACACACACACACACACACACACACACACACACACACACACACACACGCACGCACGCACGCACGCACGCACACACACACACTCACACACACACACACGCACACACACACACACAGTGGTGGAAAGTAATGTAAGCTTTATGAAACTTGTCACAGCCGGGCAATTCGTACGGTTTATCGTGTAGGCTTGTTTGGAAAGATAAACAGGCATTGGTGAAGTGCGAGTAGAGATGCTGGCGGTGGCGGTGGCTGAGCGAGTTGGAAGATGATCGACAAAAATAATTACTGAAGAGAGACGGGAAGTTCACAGAGGAATAAAGAACGGGGCTAAGTGTCCGAATATAGAAAAGAAAGGGAGATGTGCATGATCCGGGAAAACATTGAGGCACTGCGTTGCTAAGCCATAAGTTGAAGTCGCTGGAAAGAATCTGAATTGCAGAATAAGAGCAATAGTGTAAGTGTAAATCGGTGAAGAACAGCTGGATTGCTGAAAGCGCTTTATACTTTACTTCCCTGGCAGTCCTATTCAATCAGACACCATCTCTGGGAAGCATGCAGCCATATGCTGCAAATAATGCGCGAAGGCTACTCGCACACATATCAATCATTTGTCTATCGCCAGGTATTTATTTATACAGCTGAGTGAACGGGACCTGTGAGCGTGCTTATATATATATATATATATATATATATATATATATATATATATATATCTATATATATATATATATATATATATATATATATATATATATATATATATATATATATATATATGAATACACAGCGCGATATGTAAATATTGAACTTTGCAGTTACTTTATACACTTTGCAACTTGACGCATATACAGTAGTCCCCTTCTTATACGGCTCCCTCGCCATCGGCCACCCGGATTTTACGGCCACATTTTCATTGCAATAGCATTTTCTAATACAAACTACGTCTCACCAGCGGCCACCCGGCGAACGTGGGCAATGATCAAGGTTGGATGAAGAATGTTCCCCTCTTCAGCCAATCGCTCGTCAAAAACTGCAATCTTTAACTACAAGTCAAAAACAAATTAAGAAGGCCTAGAATATACACTCGTCGTTCTTGGCAAAACATCATAGACGGTATTGTTGCAATGTTACAGGTCTCGGATGTTGACAACGTATGTGTGTGCTTAAAAAGGAGCGGCCAGTTTGCCTTGAAACGGGGATTTATCGGTGGTTCCCCTCATCACTTGCCATCTGTCTTACAAGGTCACTGGGTTTGCTGAAGGGTTGGCCATATAAGAAATGGACTACATACATACAATTTACAAGTACAATGTCAACCACTCCACTGGTATGGGGATTAGCAGCAACAGTCAAAAATGTATTGTAAACAGCTCAAAATCATATAAACACACAAACACCCAAAACACCCACCACACACCCACACATATATACATACACACGCACATACTCACTCACACACGCATGCACGCACGCATGCACGCATGCACGCATGCACGCATGCACGCATGCACGCATGCACACACACAAGCGCGCACACACACACACACACACACACACACACACACACACACACACACACACACACACACAAACACACGTATTGATGGTAAGGGATGGGAAGGTATAGTAAGGGATGGTAAGGGATGGCCACCGAACTTCCAACCCATTTCGGGAAAGAGGATATGTGATTTCCCCGTGCTTCAACGGTGAAAGGAGTTTACTCTCCTCCCGACCATAGGAGCCAGAATACTTTATAGTTGGAGCCGGAATACTTAATATCTGCTATATACAGGCTACAGGGGCGGGTCTTGAGAAGGTGTCTGGAGGGTCGACCATCTTCATGAATACACAAGACAGTGTATTCTGTAGGAAGAGACATTCAATTGAAATTGTGTGGACTGAGCCGAAGCGTCTTCACGACGCGAAATCGCAATGGCGAAGAAGGGTAACAATTTTGGGGTATTATTAAAAACAATTGGGGCGATTTTTACATTTTCGCTGTCGGCCCTCACGGATACTGGTTAATCCTGCCGTAATTCTTGTTATTATAAACAACTGTAAATTTGAATTTTTACTTACTTTTGTGTTAATATAAGTTCAATGTTGAATACTTTTCATATGATATCATTATCTTGTAAACGTATATCGTTATTTAAATTTTTATTTCATAGTTGGCTGAGAGCAAATCAACGTCTGTACCCTAATAAGGCCGCCCTGGCGGCATGAAAATGCAGACCGACATTTATCCCAGGCGAAGTTGAGGGTCATAAAAGTGGTGCCACCTCTGAGTCTGGGTAACCGAGGCAACTGGGGACAGAGCCTTCTCTGTAGCTGCCGCCATACTGTGGAACAACGTAATAGTAATTGTACTGGATATATTTATATTTGTATTGCATATTTTATAGGTAGTCTTAATTTGTGTTTATTTTAAAGATATTTTGCAATTTATATAACTTAGACATTTAGTTTCAATTCTGCGTATACGGCAGTTTTAAGATTTAATATCTATGACTAATTTTAATTATCTTGTATGTATTTCTATTAGTATTGTGATTTGTTTTAATTACCGAACCTCTAAAGCGCCTTTGATCAGTTTTGGCTGGAAATGGCGCTATATAAACTTTCATATTATTATTATTAAATTCAACAACCGTTTTACATTGAATTAGATACAGCAACATCAGCACGATGGTCAGACACGACCCAAGTCCACTATAAATGAACAATCAGTTGAAAGCCTCAACATTTGTCAGGGCAACTGTACATCCCGGAATGTGAAGTTATGATTGGTCACATATCACCAAAAGGAACAACCAAATGAATGTACTAGGCAGAAGCTCACATAGGACGATAAAAAGGTTAACATTGGGAAGTGCGGGAACATGTCACAAACGATAACTTGCTACTTAGAGAGGAAAATGTTGTAATCCAGCAAGCCAGTGGTGCCACCTTACGGATTCTAAATTAAAACTGCGACCTGAGTAGCCTCGATTACCCATGCTCCGTGAGGTGGCAGCACTTTTCAGCCCCTCAACTGTGCCTGGGGAATAATGGGTCACGATACATGGCGAGACTGAGCGCGACTGGAGCTGAATGGGCACTGGACACAAGAATAATTTTCTAACGATGGAAGACAGTTGTAGCTTTCAACTGATGAATACTCGGAAAATCATGTCATAAATATCTTGTGTTATACCTTTCTTATCTTAAATGTCCGATTTAATATTGAGTTTACCACACTATCATAGAGACATAGCGAGTTAGCGCTGATAATAGATAGTTACCACCAAGCGAAGAGCCAGTGCCGATGCAGGATACACCACCGCCACGTGTGGACTCGACACCAGTGCGCAGAGGCACACGTACCAGGAAACCACCAGCGTACTTGGCAGACTATCAGTAAAGCAGATAACTATCCTAATGTGAATAGATCTATCCTAGTTCACACGAATTTGCACATTGACATTTGTAAAAGGAAAGGGATGTAACGTTGTTCAGTTAATGAGCTCTCCCTGTGTTAGCTTGTTGTTGTGCTGCTGATGGCGTGGTTGTGTGAAAGCCGCCGTGTATGTCTCGGGGTAATGTATTGCAAATAAAGAACTTGTTAACGCGTTCCCATGTACAGTTATGGAATAGACGAAGCGAGGAACGTGACAATTGTCACCGGCATAGAGTGTTCCATTGCTTCTGCTTGTAATAACCCTTCGGACAATATAACTGAAATACGCTATTTGGTAACAAATCGATTATTACAACAAAAAACAAAACAAAGTCCCCTGCAATGGATAGCCGATCAACGGAACTGTGCTTGGCATGGATAGACGAACAACGTTCAACGGAACGGTGTTTGGCATAGACAGACGATCAACGGTACTGTTTTTGGCATGGATAGACGATCAACGGAACTGTGTTGGGCATGGATAGACAATCAACGGAACTGTGTTTGGCATAGACAGACGATCAACGGGACTGTTTTTGGCATGGATAGACGATCAACGGAACTGTTTTTGGCATGGATAGACGATCAACGGAACTGTGTTGGGCATGGATAGACAATCAACGGAACTGTGTTTGGCATAGACAGACGATCAACGGTACTGTTTTTGGCATGGATAGACGATCAACGGAACTGTGTTTGGCATGGATAGCCAATCACTGAACTGTGTTTGGCATGGATAGATAATCAGCGGAACTGTGTTTCACATAGACAGACGATCAGCGGAACTGTGTTTGGCATGGATAGACGTTCAAATGAAGTATGTTTGGCATGGATACAGGATCAACGGAAATGTGTCTGACTAGGATGGATAGACGGTGAACGGAACTGTATTTGGCATGGATAGACGTTCAAATGAAGTGTGTTTGGCATGGATAGACGATCAACGGAAATGTGTTTGGCTAGGATGGATAGACGGTGAACGGAACTGTGTTTGGCATGGGCAGAGCTTCAAATGAAATGTGTTTAGCATGGACAAACGATCAACTGAACTGTGTTTGGCATGGACAGGCGATCAACGGAACTGTGTTTGGCATGGATAGACGATCAACGGAACTGTGTTGGGCATGGATAGACAATCAACGGAACTGTGTTTGGCATAGACAGACGATCAACGGTACTGTTTTTGGCATGGATAGACGATCAACGGAACTGTGTTTGGCATGGATAGCCAATCACTGAACTGTGTTTGGCATGGATAGATAATCAGCGGAACTGTGTTTCACATAGACAGACGATCAGCGGAACTGTGTTTGGCATGGATAGACGTTCAAATGAAGTATGTTTGGCATGGATACAGGATCAACGGAAATGTGTCTGACTAGGATGGATAGACGGTGAACGGAACTGTATTTGGCATGGATAGACGTTCAAATGAAGTGTGTTTGGCATGGATAGACGATCAACGGAAATGTGTTTGGCTAGGATGGATAGACGGTGAACGGAACTGTGTTTGGCATGGGCAGAGCTTCAAATGAAATGTGTTTAGCATGGACAAACGATCAACTGAACTGTGTTTGGCATGGACAGGCGATCAACGGAACTGTGTTTGGCATGGACAGGCGATCGATGGAACTGCGTTTGGCATGGATAGACGATCAACGGAACTGTGTTTGGCATGGACAGGCGATCAATGGAACTGTGTTTGGCCTGGATAGATGATCAACGGAACTGTGTTTGGCATGGATAGACAATCAACGGAACTATGTTTGGCATGGATAGATGATCAACGGAACTATGTTTGCAATGGATACACAATCAACGGAACTATGTTTGGCATGGGTAGATAGATGATCAACGGAACTGTGTTTGGCACGGATAGATGATCAACGAAACTGTGTTTGTCATGGATGGACGATCAACGAAACTCTGTTTGGCATGGATAGACGATCAACGGAACTGTGTTTGGCATGGATAGACGATCAACGGAACTGTGTTTGGCATGGACAGACGATCAACGAAACTGGTGTTTAGCATGGATAGACGACCAACGGAACTGTGTTTGGCATGGATAGACGACCAACGGAACTGTGTTTGGCATGGATAGACGATCAACGCAAATGTGTTTGGCATGGATAGACGATCAACGGAACTGTGTTTGGCATGGACAGACGATCCACGGAACTGGAGTTTAGCATGGATAGACGATCAACGGAACTGTGTTTGGCATGGATAGACGACCAACGAAACTGTGTTTGGCATGGATAGACGACCAACGGAACTGTGTTTGGCATGGATAGACGATCAACGGAAATGTGTTTAGCATGGATAGATATTCAACTGAACTGTGTTTGGCATGGATAGACGATCAACGGAACTGTGTTTAGCATGGATAGTCGATCAACGGAACTGTGTACGGCATGGATAGACGATCAGTGGAACTGTGTTTGGCATGGATAGGTGATCAACGGAACTGTGTTTAGCATGGATAGTCGATCAACGGAACTGTGTACGGCATGGATAGACGATCAGTGGAACTGTGTTTGGCATGGATTGATGATCAACTGAACTGTGTTTAGCATGCATAGACGATCAACTGAACTGTGTTTGGCATGAATAGATGATCAAATAAACTGGTGTTTAGCATTGATAGACGATCAACTGAACTGTGTTTGACATGGATAGACGATCAACGGAACTGTGTTTGGCATGGATAGATGATCAACGGAACTGTGTTTGGCATGGATAGACGATGGGCGGACCTGTATTAGACATGGACAGACTACCAACGGAAGTGTATGGGGCATGGATAGATGATCAGTGCAACTTCCTTCTTTTGGACAACGTCTATAAATTACAAATACACAAACCGTATCTACATGATATTAAATGTACTCTCAGAGCAGTGTTTCTATGTATATTTTTCTACACCACCGTGAATCCAATTTTGCCGTCAACAACTACGTCACCGTAAGGAATATGAAATGTTGCATACATTTTAAATTGTTGACGTGTGAAAGAACAGGCGTCAACCTTGCCTGCTACAAGACAGCTGTTTGTTTCTTCGTGCACGTAGCCACTCGACCAATTTACGGGACTCGCTGAAAAACTGTCACCTTTCGATACTGATATCAAGTTTATCTTAACCAGGCCAGTGTCCATTTGCAAGGTATCAATGCGCGTGCCTGGAAACATTTCGTTTGAGTTTCGGGTGGGGTTCAGTTGTTAGGCATTTGAAGTGTTTACTGTTTTCATAGGGTGTTATACTTACGTCAATGACACCATTTTGGTAGGTTCCAGCGCAAATAATCTGACTGTTTTTCAATTTCCAATGCACAAGATTGTGGAAGCGCTCCCTAGATGCAATACGCGTATTAGCTAGAATATTTATCGAAGGCTGTGGGGACGGGACTTCCTAGGACCACAATATTCCAAAATATCGCTGTGTAACTCGGCTGGTATGTCATGAACACAAAATGTAATGGACAGTGGCTGATATTGATGTAATGTTGTTGCTGCTGTCAGAACCATACAGGACTGTCACAGTAGAAGTGTATGCTATAGCACATTCGACATCAAGTATGTAGCAGTAAAACGTTACTTATTATTTGCAAATGTAAGGACTGCGAATTCTTCACTTGGAAGTCGCCTATACATGATAAATATCAAACAATGTTACATTACAATGAGATGGACTCATACAGTCTTGGCAAATGTAATATCCTTTACGATGGTCGCTGCAATAAAATGAATGAATGAATGAGTGAGTGAGTGAGTGAGTGAGTGAGTGAGTGAGTGAGTGAGTGAGTGAGTGAGTGAGTGAGTGAGTGAGTGAGTGAGTGAGTGAGTGAGTGAGTGAGTGAGTGAGTGAGTGAGTGAGTGAGTGAGTGAGTGAGTGAGTGAGTGAGTGAGTGAGTGAGTGAGTGAGTGAGTGAGTGAGTGAGTGAGTGAGTGAGTGAGTGAGTGAGTGAGTGAGTAGCTAACGAGCGCGCGTTTGTGCGTTTTTCATTCGTGCATGCGTGTATATGTGATAAATCTTCATCTTGGGATGTCGCGATACAATCTAACCTGTAGTAAAAGAACCATACTGTTGCCGACGTAATGCTTCTCTTTTGGCATATAACACGAGAACGCCCGTGTAACAAACAACGCATGCCCATCACTTTTTGTGACATTTCTGAAGCATTGTGATACATATTGTAATTCGCAAAAGTTGACGAGCTATTATGCACTATGAACACGGCCAGCATGTAACGTGACCAACGCACAGAGGTGTACTTCAATCCAACTTATGTAGCTGTTGCCAGTGTTTCACATATTGCCGGATTGCATAGTAGCATCTCCTCTAAGTAGTTGAACACCTTCATATCCTGCCTGAGGAACTCACGAAATAAAATGTCATCGTTCATCTTAAGTTCTTGCACTACGTTGTAATAATAATTAAAATAATAATTGACTTCCTTAATGCAACTGTAATTTCAAAATAAAACCAAATATTATTCTGATAATACTTGCGTTAAGACAGGGAATCGAGAAGGATTAGTTGGGTTTTAATTTATTTCTTGTTAAAAGCACCTCTTCGACGGACGGGTATTAGCAAGTACTGTTTTGAAAGACGGCCATTTTGCAATAGTTCTACACGACTCCGCCAGGCAGTGGCGATATTTCCGCCTGCTACCAACAGGCGTGCATGCGTCAGCCTGTAACTGCTGCAGTCGCGTGGCTAGCCGCGTCTAAGGTGTGTATTCAGAGGAGGTCACACGTGAAGTGGTGAAACACTTGAGGAGTTAGCAACTCCAGGTAACTAAGGTCCTTGATACGAAGTACTGGTAGCGAAGGTCAGTACTGCAGTGTCCTACCCTGGCTAATATGTAAAAATATTATAATGAAGTCACAAATGAGAAGAACCACCCTGATATTGTTAATGATACTATTCTGCGCTCTGTCAATCATGTATTATGGAGCGGATGCCTGGATTCATAGAAGTACTGAAAAGAGGACTAACATGAAGTGACGTCAGAATGTTAAAGATGTCTTAAAATATCCGCTGGAACAATAGGTTTGCAAGTGTGTGTGTGTGTGTGTGTGTGTGCGCGCGCGTGTGTGCGTGCGTGCGTGCGTGCGTTTTCCTCTCCCGGCGTATGTGTGCATGTGCGAGTGCGTGTACGTTTGTGTGCGTGTGCGTGTGCGTGTGCGTGTGCGCGTGCGCGTGCGCGTGCGCGTGCGCGTGCGCGTGCGCGTGCGCGTGCGCGTGCGCGTGCGCATGCTCTGTGTCTGGTAGGCGTTTACACTCACGCTTTCTGTCTATTTCCAAGTAATGATTGAATTAATTTACGTACATTTTAACAGTTTTCCTGCGGTAGGCGATACCTTTCGTTATTCCGCTCTGTATCCATGCCAAATATAGTTCCATTGCTCGTAGCCAATTACATTTTCGGTATGCAACAGGAACCCGAAGGGAATATACATTGGTAGCGTACATACTTTGTACAATACCATTTGCCCTTTGCAAAGTATCATTGGGACAAATAACAGCAACAATAGACAACCGACAGGGAAGTACAACTGAAGAATATCTATGGAATAGGTATCTACTACAAAGAGGAAGAGAATGAAAACTTACGGAGATGTGACGCTGAACACGTATGTTCGGGATACCAAGAACAGCGAAACGAATTAAGAAATCTGTGCTAAATATATTTATATATAGATGAGGTGCCTTGAACTTGCCCACTAGAAGCGATGATGATCACGCAAACACTATCGTACTTCGGACCAATGACGTGTATAGCCAGAACGTTACATTGGTGCGAGGCCATCCGGCATGAAGTCATACATAGCCGGCCGCTATATTCCTCACGCTAAATTAATTAAACCTACAGACTTGGAACTTGACAAATACCATCACCTTTTCACTTACTTATACACTTACGGATGATGCGGGACTGGCATTCTAGTAACTTCAATACGTATATCGATGAAGTTTATTAAATATTTAAAATTCATGATAGGAAGTCCCAACTACCCAGTGGAAAATCGACTAGAAATTACTTTGGTTACAATGTGTAGTTTGACTTTACCCATTACATTAACAGGGCAGCTATTATTTTGCATCCCTGTGTGGCCATTATCGACACGCACATTGAGAATGGTGGAATTTTCGTTGCCCTGTCACCTTTTGGGCTGCAGCCACCTGGATGCTTATCGCTTACGACAGAAGTGGAGGATTCCTCCATTTTTGGCAACTTAATCCTACTTTTTAACCAGATTTAACAAGATTGCCACCTAGAGAATCAACTCTAGATGGCAGGTGGACAAGGAAGCCGTTTAGCTTATCGAGAGTCCAACCTATCTATCTAAGTATACCCTGCCCGTCTTAGGTATACACTTGTATGTCGATTTTATTTTTAAATATATTGACACTACTAGCACTTACACAATCAGCTAATAATACGTTCCATTCGTTTACTATTCTTTATGAAAATGAAAATTGTCTAATATCTAGTCTACACTGCTTCTTTGCCAATGTAACTCCATATCCTCTAGTCCTTCTCTCTTCCTTGACCGTGAAAAAATATTTCTGTCAATATTGTTCATACCCATTCAATATTTTAAAAACTTCAATCTGCTCTCCTCACAATCTTCTGGTTTCTAGTGTTGTTAGACCACATTCTTTTAGACGCATTTCATAACTAATATTCCTGAGTTTTGGTATCATTCTTATTCTCTCCTTTGTACTCTTTCTAGCATATCAATATCCTTCTTGCGATATGGCCTCCATGCTTGTATACAATATTTTGAATGATGACAAATGTTTTTGCCAAGTGTAGCACTGGGAAGGGAAAACCTTCACAGGCATGCCTATATCCTCTGTAAGTAGGCCTACGTGATCAATAAATCAGGCAGTCAGTTACGGGTTTTCAGTTACCTATATTCCAAATTCTCCGGGATTGTGGGGGGGGCATTGCTGCCTTGGCCCACCCTGGCCACGTCACTACATTACGTCGAACACGTCATGTTTAAGATTTAAAAATTATAATGCTAGGGATGTGTGAAAGAAAACACACACGGACGCTACCACGAATGTGTTTGATGAATGAGATAAAGGTCACAGCGGCTGTTGTCTCTAAGTAATCTAAGTAAACGATCGTGATAGTTCGAGAAATATGACCATGAATATCACTAGGAGTAGACCAGTCCTCGACTCGATGACCATAAGGTCAATGTGACAAGTTATGCGTCAACTGCTGCCTATATATACTACCAGTTTTACAAGGTTCGTGTCAGCGAAGTGCCGGAGGTGTGTTTACTTTTATGAGATTGCCGTAAGTGGCCACCACACGAATATCACTCTAATTCGTTTGTTTGTCTGCATCTTGAGAATTCCGTAACTCGCAGCAAACAAGCAATCGTCCAGTAAATGAGTCAACGTATGTTTTATTAAATATTATTTATATGTGTGTATTGCCACATCTGTTGTTTTATTCTTTATGCATATGTAACGGCTGTAATTTGGCATGCTATCTAGCGATTCTGTTAGGATGATTCGTATGTTTAGACGTCCAAACTTCGTCCGACTATTTCTAACATGTGAGCAAGCGACCTATTTCTAGAATACATTGAAACAATGTACAGGCTGTCCAGTATAAAAGCCAAGCTTAATTGAACAACTAGGCCAGTGGTCAGTTACAAGTTATCAATGCGTGTAGGCAGGACACATTTGGTTGGTATTCGGGTTAGGTGGGATTCGTTCGTTCGTTCGTTCGTTCGTTCGTTCGTTCGTTCGTTCGTTCGTTCGTTCGTTCGTTCGTTCGTTCGTTCGTTCGTTCGTTCGTTCGTTCGTTCGTTCGTTCGTTCGTTCGTTCGTTCGTTCGTTCGTTCGTTCGTTCGTTCGTTCGTTCGTTCGTTCGTTCGTTCGTTCGTTCGTTCGTTCGTTCGTTCGTTCGTTCGTTCGTTCGTTCGTTCGTTCGTTCGTTCGTTCGTTCGTTCGTTCGTTCGTTCGTTCGTTCGTTCGTTCGTTCGTTCGTTCGTTCGTTCGTTCGTTCGTTCGTTCGTTCGTTCGTTCGTTCGTTCGTTCGTTCGTTCGTTCGTTCGTTCGTTCGTTCGTTCGTTCGTTCGTTCGTTCGTTCGTTCGTTCGTTCGTTCGTTCGTTCGTTCGTTCGTTCGTTCGTTCGTTCGTTCGTTCGTTCGTTCGTTCGTTCGTTCGTTCGTTCGTTCGTTCGTTCGTTCGTTCGTTCGTTCGTTCGTTCGTTCGTTCGTTCGTTCGTTCGTTCGTTCGTTCGTTCGTTCGTTCGTTCGTTCGTTCGTTCGTTCGTTCGTTCGTTCGTTCGTTCGTTCGTTCGTTCGTTCGTTCGTTCGTTCGTTCGTTCGTTCGTTCGTTCGTTCGTTCGTTCGTTCGTTCGTTCGTTCGTTCGTTCGTTCGTTCGTTCACAAACGTCCTAAATTTGTGTGGAGTGTATTTTATCTGCAGTACATAAATCGCAATGTCTATGATAGTATGGTAAACTCAATATTAAATCGGACAATTAAGATAAGAACGGTATAATACAATATATTTATGTCCTGACTTTCCTAGTATTCATCAGTCGGAAGTTACAACTGTCATCCGTCGAATATTATTCTTGTGACCAGTCCCCAAATCGGTTCCAGTCGCGCGGAGTCTTGCTATATATCGTGACCGACTTACAGGCCTTATTGGTGCTCTCATCGCATGAAGATTTACCGACTAGATAGGGCTTTCATGATGTGTTCTACTGTTCACCCAAAAAACTAGATACAATTTCTTAGCGTCGATTTAACATACAATTCAATTGTCAAAGACAACAGTAAACAGGTATTTCGTTAAAGAAACACAACAATAAGTTACAAATGTAATATGCCAATTCGGGGATGCGAAAGTGTTTGGTAGGTAATCCATACTGTTTTCAATACTTCCCTTGGATCAGGCATGCAGAAGACATAAGGGCTGTATTTCCACATCAAAATTAACTGAAAACACTGTGTATCACTCTTGGTTGGGTAATGTGTACTTTCGCGTATGATCTAATCATACATTTGAATGATGAATTTTCATGTAAAACACCGTTCTAATTAGTCAGCGAAGAAGTTCTTCATGTCTGGACGAGTTATGTTCTGCAAAACTCAATAGTTATAATAAAAATGATAGGGACTAATAATAAGAACATGGCGTCTAACACATCGGACCCAAAGTCTCTCCAAGACAGCATCGATAAGCAATAATAAAGTTGTCAATAAATTGGCATTATTTAGGTAGCTGTGTTAAAAGAAAACGCGCCAACGGTTAGATGACACCGAAACATCATTATAATTTCAACATGTCTATTCCACAATTCGAAGAAGGGAAAGAAAATATTGATATTGATTTTGGCAAACTCCATCAAGGGGTCAACAAAATTTCTCAATGAACACGTGCTGATATTTGGCTGACTTTATGGTTTCAGAAGTTCATATTTATAACACTATCTAACAAAAACTGGTCAACCTGCCAAATGTGTGTAGTAGTGTTGGCAATAGGAGACGCTATGTCGCAGTAGTAGTGCCATTAACATATTTTATCGTCATTAACATTGTTGACACAGGCTACGTTTCAAGGAGATCACGCGAATAAATTTCATTGTGACGTACTTGATACATCAATTAGCCACTGTGATTCATAATTTTCATGATGCACTTCAGTAAGGCATTCCTTAATCACGGGATCATTAATAATATTAACACACAACACAATTGCTTTATTGACTGATTGTCTGAAACAATATTGATTATAAACACATGACATATACATACAAATCAGGATAGACAATCAACAATAAGCAGGAAAGAAGCCAACTGCGTACAACTCCGGTTTTTAATTGACAAACGACGTACTTGATACATCAATTAGCCACTGTGATTCACAGTTTTCATAATGCACTTCAGAAAGGCATTCCTTAATCACGGGATCATTAACAATATTAACACACAGCACAATTGCTGAATTGACTGATTGTCTGAAACACTACATAGACACATGACATATACGTACAAATCAGGATAGACAATCAACAATAAGCAGGAAACAAGCCAACTGCGTATAATTCCGTTTCTCAATTGACAATAAAACATGTATGCCATCTTGGTGCAATTATGCTGATGCGAGCATACCATAGTTAATCAAAAGAAATATCATAAAAAAAACATGATGATACAATTTATGTCAGTTACCTGTTAGCTATGCTATTCACAATTATTCATACATACGTTTTTTTTTGTTTTTTTGTTTTTTTATTACACAATTACAATTATAACTTTAATTTTAAAATTATATTATAGATTTGTTTTGTATTTTATTATGATTAATGTTCACATACTGTTTTAATAATGATTTTATTTGTATTTTTATTTCTCTACTCTGTATTTTATATGTTATGATGACGAACGCTGCAACACGAATTTCCAGGTCCGGGACAATAAAGTTTTATTGTATTGTATTGTATTATATATAATTATTTTGAATTATACCACTATATCCTAATTGTGCAGTGTTTCGTGTTAATAATATGTTCTCCAGATGTATTGTTTCAATACCTTTTTAAATATATCCATAAACGTACAATCATCAATATGATTTTTCATAATAACAGTATTCCAAAGTTTTTGACAAACATAAGTGAGTGTGTTTCGTTTGGTATTGGTTTTGCAATGTGGCATTTTGTTGTCTCATATTGTAGTTGTGTGAGGGTGTGTGCTTCATGAACATGTCACTAAATACATTTGGTAACAAACCCCTGTTATGTTTGTACATTATTATACAAGTTACATGTTTGTTATGTTGATATATGTTCATAATTTGATGTGCTTTAAATAAAACATATGAATGATTTCTAAATTCAGCATGACGTATTATACAAATGATTATTTCTGCAATATATGAAATTTAGATACATATATTGTTGGGGTTCTCCCCATATTTTATTACAATAGATAATAAAAGGGTATATGAAGGTATAGTATATATGTATGTTAAACAAAGTTTGTTTGTTCATTTTGTTCTTATATGTATAAGATCTGAATTGGTTTTACTGATTTTTACTATTTGTTTTCTATTAGATAGATAACTTTGAAACCACTGGAGGACAGTTCATCTTATTCCGTAATGGTTTAGTTTTCTTAATAGGATGTCAAGTTTCACTGTATCAAATGCTTAGGCGAAATCTAAAAAAAGTCCTATTATATGTTCTCCTTTGTCTATTGCACTTGTTATTTTATCAATTAATGTTGTTAAAGCCATGTAAGTATAATATCCTTTTTTGAACCCAAGTTGATCATTTTTTAAATAGTGTGTTGGTATCATTATATTTAGTTACTTTTTTTTTTAAATCGGCTATACATTAGCTATTTTTAATTCGTATGGTACGTATCCTCTGTCAAACGATAAATTTATAATGTAGCATAATGGTTCAATCATACTAGAGTATGTCTGTTTGATGAAGTCTGGTTTTATACCATCCCATCCAGGACTGAATTTTTGTATTCCATCAAGATAATTCTTAGACTTGTTTGTAAAATTCTTACCCAATGGTCGTGAAGTATTCATAAAATGTATCAGCTATTAATTGCCTATCTCGTGTTAGAGTGCCATTTATTAAGAATTCTTGGTTTTGCGAATAATTTCCCGTATCATTTGCCACATTTGTTTCTGGTCACTCTTGTGCTCATCAAATTCCTTTTGATAGTGATAGCGCTCTGCTATTTTAATAAGTTGCGTTAGTAATTTTGTTTATCTTTTATAATTGGTTTCATTAAATGCAGTTTTAATTTAGAAAATACATATATAGTTTGTGCTTCGGTTTTATGGAATATCTAAGCCCCTAGGTAATCCATGCTTTATGCTTCTCTTTTTTAACCCTTTTTATGTTTAAGGGGAATGATTTGTTAAACACCTGTGAAATTGTTTAAAATAATATTCAATATAACTTATTTTGGGATCTTTACATGCATATACATGTTGCTTCTATAGTGTTTTTGAATAAGGATACAGTATGATGAATATATTTTCTAGTCTCTATTGTCTCAGTCATACTATTTCTATTTGGCTTTTCTACGTGCTTTTCTACGTAATCGTAATTTGTGTGAATGTATAACGTCACTTCCATGACATTAATGGATGTGACGTTCAATTGTTCTACCACACAACATCGTAGGAATACAAAGATGCAGAAACACTTAGACAGAGAGACAGACAGACGGAGATGCAGATAGAGACATAGAGATCGAAATACAAAAGAGAAACAGTTCGACAGACAGGCTGACAGACTGCACATAGATAGGCAGACAGACGGACACACAGACAGATAAATGCACGTGCACGTAGACATCGAAACACTGACACGACACGCACTGGCAGAGATAAACAACTGCACAGAACAGTACTGAGGTACGTGCATATGAGCACGAACCATAACGCTCGCACAACACACATTACTCAACAGTGATATCATTTTGTAAAGTACCAGTTAACATAATGTCCTGCAGACGGCCACTTAATGGAGGTAGCACTCGATATGACGCCAACCAAGCAGTATTACTATTGAAATTTGCCATTTCCTACGTGGTGAGCACCGGTCATGTTATGCTTGTAAACTAAAGTGTTTCATTACTTGTAATAGTCCATGGGCCAAGACCTGAAAATTCACTTATTTGTACCACCTGATGTAGTCATTTTTGTTTTTAATAATCCACGTATCGGGCACATATTTTGATATGAAAACCAATACTGTGCGGCAACTAGTTGGTTTGGCGGCCATCTTTAAAATGGCCACCAAATCAATGTCCCCAGCTGTACCATAATAACTGCGTCATGTAGAGTAATACCTATAATGTGCGGATATAAATATTTTTGAATTCTCTGATTTTTCCGTCCGCCATTTTTAAAGACGGATGTTGTCAGAACAAATGTCATCATAATGTCATCACCAGAGCATCATATAGAGCATTTCTAAACATGACGCCCGACAAAGCCTATCATTTCGTAATTCAAGAGCTACGCCAAATTAGCTTAGAGATTAAAAGTTATATAACATACAGTATTTGTAGATGCGATGATGTCATATATAACGTTTGATTTTCACTAACATTAATATATCCGCCATGTTTAAAGGTGGCTCAAGTCAAAACCTATAGTTACTGTATCTTACGAAATACATAATCTAGAGCGCGTTATCCCTGTATCTTAAGTTATAAAGCTTGAAGCTGATAATGATAATAATAATAAATAACAGTATTTGTCAACGCCATATGTCTAGCAATAAAACCATTCATAGGCGCATTGCACTTTACAGGAATATACAGATTACCTTAAAGTTAAAAAATAGAGATGTAGTTGTAAAATAAATTGATCAGTATAAATTGTTCAAAATAAATAAATAATAGTCTTACTAATACAAAGATAATAATAAGGATAAGTAAGAGTTAATTATATTACAAGTTAAAACCAAATAAATACTAAAGTAGTTGATAAATAGTAGCTACAATTTGTTTCGCATATTATAAATGTTATTTTTTAAAGTGAAAACGTTCTTTTAAACAGAAATGTCTTCAGTTATTTTTTGAAAACGAACTGAGGCTGTCTGTGGCACGCATGGCAACCGGCAGAAATAGCACATGAAAATGTTTTTTTCTCCCTGCGTATATAGCCTGCAACGTGCAAGTGAGCCGGGGCGCCTGGTAACGATATTAAGATTACAACAGAAGGGATTTGCTAGGAGTTGATACACGAATGGTTGAAGAGATGGCAGTTTTTGATTCCTTCAGCCGTCAGTCGCCGGAATATGCTTTCGAATGCTGCCGTATACCCGTTTGGGCGACATGGTATCTCCCTGTCGTACTCCTCCCCTGATGTTGATCTTGTTGCTTTCTCTGTGCAGGTGGACTGTCGTCGAGCTGATCTGTTGATGTATATATCCTTCAGTAGTTCGATGTACACATCTTCTATCCCCTGTTCTTGAAGCGAGGTCAGTACTGCTTGAGTTTGCGTTGAATCGAAGGCTTTCTCGAAGTCGACGAATACGATGCAGAGTGGGATATCATATTATGTGCAGTTCTCCTTCAGTTGGTTTACGACGTGGGTGTGGTCTGTCGTTGAGTAGCCGCTTCTGAATCCAGCTTGCTCTCGTGGCTGGTTTTCGTCGAGTGTCTTCTCTAGCCTTTTCATTAGAACTGTCGTGAATACTTTATAGATGTTTGTTAGTATACATATTGACGCCCTTTGTTGGATCATATTATCTCTGATAATATCCCGGAATTAGAATATATGCCGTCAAACCCTTGTCGTAGAAGTGGATAAGTCCAACGGTTGAACAGCAACAATTTACAACAAAATACCTGAAAATAAGAAGCATACTAGTCATCAAGAACAAACACAGAGCAAGATAATTCTGCTTTAGCATTGTTTGCAAGATTTAGATCTACGAATAAATTTTCTACTCAAAACCGACATACTTAGTTAATCTGCTACATAACTCTCATATCGCTAGGACCCTTAGATCATCTGCTTCCAAACAACGTTTGCTCCTGTAACTAAGCTCAACATTAAGCTTTCTGTGTAGTTGCGCCAACAATCTGGAATCAACTCCCTATTGTAGTTCAGTCGTCATAAAATATAGGAACCTTTCGTAAAAATAAAATAATGTGTGTTTCAACCAAAAAAATTTCCATCATAACTTTTCGGCGGTTCCATGCTCCAATGACTACTGTTGCCAGTCCCCGTTTATGATTGTGCCAATTAAATTACCGGTCTGTAGAAGGGACAACGAACGATCGAACGAACGAACGAACGAACGAACGAACGAACGAACGAACGAACGAACGAACGAACGAACGAACGAACGAACGAACGAACGAACGAACGAACGAACGAACGAACGAACGAACGAACGAACGAACGAACGAACGAACGAACGAACGAACGAACGAACGAACGAACGAACGAACGAACGAACGAACGAACGAACGAACGGACGAACGGACGAACGGAC
>OZ024855.1:53318663-53321163 GCA_964017155.1 Oasisia sp. SBJ-2009 | reverse complement strand
TACGTAAATGGTGTGAATCTCTCACTGATTGGAGTATCCCTTTAAGACAACATTTCGTACGTCAAACAGTGCGTTATTAATTTTTGAAGACAGGAATAAGACGTAAGAAGTGTATTATAATTTCAAGATGTCCCGTAAATCTCAATATTTCCACCATGCGTGTAGTGAATCAGTTGTTCGGAACGTAACACGCACTTGTGCAGGAAAACCGCGTGTGTGGCAAATACTTCAGGGAAACGACACCTGCTTCGTGGCCTTGACAATGTGAAGTAGGTCTACGCTGATACACTAGAGTCCTGCACACCATTGCGTGACACGCCGTCGTGACGACTACGTCTCGACGGCATCTCGAACACGTCTCGCTGGAATGCGAGGTCCTCGAGACTGTCTCATGTCGTCTAGACGCGTTTCAGGTTTGATTCTTCGGGCTTTTCTGCACGCGTTTTGACCTCATACTGACTTCATCCTGACAGCGTCTTCTCCGGAAACGTTGACAGGGTCAAATTCAGGAGGACATGCAGTCGAGATGAGACGCACAAATCCCACTTGCCAATGAACATTGGGCCTGGAGTCACGTGGTGTTCGTACGAAGCGAAATATGGCGGATGTTGGACTGGAGATGATAATTAGAACGGTCCTTCCTAATTTCGTTGTGGCAAACTGTTCAAATGTTAGATGACGTCGCTGTGTTTTGAAGGATCGAACACTCTACGAGATAGCTAGAGAATTAGATATGCCAAGTAGGACGTTTTGACTCACTATGTAGGTTCCGCCAAAGGGCATTTTTCGAACAATGAGTTACGAGCATGTGTCCACGTGGACAGCCTATGTTTACACGGTTCTCGTGACGATGTTTCAACGTGGTTCTGTCTGTGTTTATATACACGTGGAGAAAACAAATATTTGTAACTATTCTGCCAAAACTAGACGTAGTTGTTTCGAATGTACTTAGGAGTTGGTCGTGTGGAGTAAAAAAGTGATCACTTGTGCATAACCAAACTAAAGTAACCGATGACGTGACGTGCAGCAGTGTAAAGTACACCAACAGCAACTGATCGTCCAAAAAGAGCCGGCATAATAACTCAAATGACAAGGGCCAGCTGGCATCATCACAGTCGTAGTGAGACTGATGTCTTTTTAGTCTCGCTAGCCTTAGGCTTCAGTTATGTTGTTACTGTATAATTGATATGTCTCGTCACTGAAAAACATGCGACAATATTTAGAGAAATTTAAATTGTGAATAGCTACCCTTCACCGCAACCATGCCTATGTAATTACAGTAATATGTAACAAAATAATGTGACACATCGGGAAAACGACACATCGGGAAAACGTGTAGTTGATTTCAACAACATGGTGTTTATGTTTAAGGTTAACAACAATTTGCTTACAGATCATATGTTAAGTTACTTTGAGATAGTGTATGATAGTCACAACCATAGAACATGCAATAGAAACACTAACTACAAAATAAAATCTAGTAGAACGACATATAAACTGGTGTGTATTAATGTTACAGGCTCTAAGTTGTGGAATAAATTACAGCCACACCAGCAAACATTTAATACGATATACCAAACCTATTGTACAACAGTATGAAAGTGTGTAGTAACGTTGGTAATAATAATAATGATGAGTCTTTTTAATAAAGTATTGGATCATGTGTTAATATGTTAATATTCCGGTCAATATTGTGTACATGTAATACAAGAAATTGGTTTAGAAATTTATTAAATTACTTAAGTGTTTAACTTGATGCAATTCCATCGAACCCATTTATAGATTGTTTTCATTATGGTATAATGTTTATGTATGCACAGCAATCTGATGTTGTATCTAGATTCATCTTTATGTGTTACTTAAGAATTTTCTTTGTATATTTGTTGTTGTATATTGAAAACATTCAATTGTATTCAATTTGCACAGTGTTAGTTTCGTATTACTAATTTATTTATTATGCTTACATTGTTTTATTATTTATTTACACACATCATTAATTTGAAATGCAAAACAAATCTTATAACAGACGGAAACTGAAACATGTGACACGTGTACATTCTCTTCAATGTGGATGTACACATATATTTATATCGCATTTTTTGGCAAAACGAACTTTTTCAGTTCGTTGAGATAAAATGCGTAGAGCATGACCTCACATGACAGACTGTAAACAGGGAATTCGAAAAAAGTATGTCTAGTTTTGGCAAATTAATTACGAACATTTGTTTTCACCACGTGTACAATGTAAACTACGAAGAACCATAGTCAATTAAGTGTACTGTGTAAACAGAGGCTGTCCACACGTGCTCGTTGCTCATTGGTCAAAAATTGCCCTATGGTGGAACCAACCTGGTAAGTCAAAACGAGCTGCCAGGTACGACGGTGGAAGCAGCACTAAGAGATATGATGAACGGGACAGCAATAGTTGCATTTTTAAATCAGCCATTTGTAGATATTATATTGACCTTTTAAATCTTGAACTGTAAAAACCGTCGATTGG
>OZ024855.1:53311163-53316163 GCA_964017155.1 Oasisia sp. SBJ-2009 | reverse complement strand
CATACATACATACATACATACATACATACATACATACATACATACATTCATACATACATACATACATACATACATACATACATACATACATACATACATATATACATACATACTTGAGCATATGTCCTCGTGGACTACTTATGTTTACACGATACACGTGACAATGCTTCCATGTGATTCTACTTGTACTTGTAATTGTACACGTGGGGGAAACAAATATTCGTAACTATTTGGCCAAAACTAGACTTAGTTGTTTCGAATGTACTTAGGAGTTGGTCATGTGAAGTAAATAAAAGGATTATTTGTGCATAAATAAACTAAAGTAACTGATGACGTGACGTGTAGCAATGTAAAGTAGGCCAACAGCAAATAATACTCTAAACAGAGCTGGCATAGTAACTCAACTGACATTGGCCAGCAGCCATCATCGCAGCGAGACTGATGTCTTTTTAGTCTCGTGAGCCTTAGGCTTCAGTTATGTTATTACTGTATAAATGATATGTCACGTCACTGAAAAACATGCGATATTATTTAGACAATTTAAAATTGTGAATAGCTCCCCATCACCCAATAAATGACCATGTAATTACAGAAACAAAATAGTCTGCCACATCGGGAAAACATGCAGTTATTTCAATGCTCTTCGTATGTATGTATGGTATGATATGATTGATTTCAACAACATGGTGTTTATGTTTAAGGTTAACAACAATTTGCTTCCAGATCATATGTTAAGTTACTTTGAGACAGTATATGATAGTAACAAATCATAATATTTGAAATATAAACTCTAATTACAAAATAAAATCTAGTAGAACGACATAAAAAGTGGCATGTATTAATGTTAAAGGCACTAAGTTGTGGAATAAATTACAGCCACATCTGCAGACATGTAGTACAATATACCAGTTTAAAACCAGTAATAAAACTTATTCTACAACAGTGTCAAGGTTTGTAGTAACGTTGGTAATAATAACAATGATCAGTATTTTTACTACATATATAAAATATTGGATCATGTGTTGATATGTATCCGAAAAAGTGTGTTCATGTAATATAAGAAATCGGTTTAGAAATGGATTAAATTACTTAAGTGTTTAACTTGGTGCATCTCCAATCAACATACTTATATATTGTTTTTATTTTGGTATAGTGTTTATATTGGCACAGCAATTAGTTGTTGTGTCTAGATTCATCTTTGTGTGTTACTTAGGAATTCTCCTTGTACATTTGTTGTTGTTTGTTGAATACATTCAATTTTATTCAATTTATACCAGCTTTATTTTCGCATTTCCCATTTTCGCTTTTACATTGTTTTATTATTTATCTACACACATCATTAATTTGAAATGCAAAAGAATCTCATAACACACATATACATTGCAATTATCAAGGGACCCGTGTACATTTTCTTCAAAGTCGATCTACACAAATATTTGTATCACAGTTTCGTGCAAAGTGTATTTTTAAACATTTTAATATCTATGTTCAGTTCGTTGTGATAAAATGCGCAGAATATGATCTCACATGACAGACTGTAAACACGGAATTCAAAACAAGCCTAGTTTTGGCAAAATAGTTACGAATATTTGTTTTCACCACGTGTACAACGTAAACACAAGAAGAACCACGAGGATACATAGTCAAGTAAGTGTTCTAAGTATACTGACGCTGTCCGCACGTGCTCGTCACTCATTGGTCGAAAAATGCCCTAACGAGCTGCCAGGTACGAAGGTGGAAGCAGCACTAAGAGATATGACAGCAACAGTGGCATGTTAAATCAGCCATTTGTAGATATTATATTGACTTATAACATTTTGAACTGTAAAAAAGACGTTTGGAGGACGGAACCGAATATTCGTGACTGTGCACAATACGGTTGGCGTAAGGGGAGCCCAAATTAGAAACTCCGCCTACGCTTTTTTTCAATATAATTATTATCGAAGTCATTGGTGATAAACAAAACAGAAATATTAATGAAGTAAAGCCATACCTTATCTGAAATAATTATAATAACAGGGTTAACTAGAAATTGCGTACATTACGAAGATTTTATATTAGCAACCTAATCCCCTTAAACCTATATAATATTCAAGATAATAGAAATAATTAGTAAAATAAATCACGCCAGGCCTTCAGGTTCGGAGAGTAAAAAATCACTAAATATATTTTGTAAATTGTTTTACAAAATATTTAGTTGAAATTATTCATCATTCAAATACCCAGTCTTGTCTAGATCATAGGCTAGTGGTAATCGCACAGGTGTACCAGTGATATATAATATAGGACATTACAGTAGCGATACCCAAGTTACCCATTATGCTGGGGTGTAAACCGTCTGTGAACCGATAAATCATTTAATATTGCGATCCCTGATGTTCCATTCCCATTGTCCTGGATCAGTATTCTGACAACGTTGCTCGGCTTAGTACTGGAGATAATGAAAGTGTCCAGTTAAAACAACGTGTATGCTACGAATTATACCTATACATTAAATTTTATGAAGCGCTACCAAAATCTTGCTTCTGGCGAAAGAGCAGTCACACCAATTAAAACGTTTGAAAATTGCGTTAAATTGTTTCCATATGTGTCCCTGAAATGGATAACGCTGTCATGCTCAAGGCGCAACAGATGATTAAATTGTGGTATAGTCCAGGAATAAAATTTTCAGATATTGAACCCCTAAGTTCTCCAATGTACATGCTTATGTACAGTTATCCGCCAGATGGCAGGTCATACCGGGCCTACTTGCTACTTCCGGTTTTCAGAACAAGTACGCCAGTAATAAATAAGATATCTACTGCCATTTAAATGCCTGTTCTCTTCACGGAATTAGCAGTAAGGACAGGCATACATTTACCCAAATATAAATGGAAATGCAATGCTTGGGTGATAGCAATTAGTCGATCTGAGGCTAAGCCAGACGGGAAATTACAGAAGTCAACATTGTCATTGATAATAACAGGGAAGTGTAACTGTAAGGCTCATTTCAAGACGACGAATTATAAATTTAAAACATTAATTGGGACGGATGCAATCTTGTGGGAATTTCCCGTGAATAGTACGGCTTTTATTTCATGCAATTGTATTAGTGCCTGCGGAGGGAGGAGGCGCGTCGCGTCCAGAATGTTCTGAACAGGTCAAAATTCGTGGTACTTAATTACAGAAATATTCCGTTCTAACCTGGCGTGTGTTACCTTGTTTCCACGTACTTAAGAAAGTTAGAATAAGACTTCATTACGGACGGATTTCTATCAGGTACCAGACATACCACATGAAACGGATTACCCGTATCCGATACAGTTTTTAAGTGATACGGCCGTACTCCGTTTTGATACGGATTGTAACTAAATTTATGGAGTCATTATTTTTAACCACATTATGGCTTGTATACGTCACAAACATATACTGCATAATGGAATAATTGTTTACTGTTAGTAACTAAGTAAAACGATTCGAAACGAAGGAAGTAATCCACCGATTAGTTTATTGTAGCGCGTAATAGATGGCGTGCTGGTAAATTTTAGTTCTGAAAACTGCGGCAGGTGGTTCAACGGGTGGGAACGGGGCGCGTGGCAGGCGCGTGACGATTATGAAAAGCAGTACAGGAAATGGAGGTCGACTCCGAGTTCAATGAAATCGCCTGCATTTCTGATTTCAAAATGTTGACGCATGCCAGTGAAACTTCGATATACGCGCGAACTGCTGAAATAAATTGCCATTATTTGATGACCCTGTCTGTTTTGAGGTACGCAGTTTAAACGTGCTGAAGAAGTGAGACTTCGGTAATCTTCCAGTTAACTGTCCCCAGTAATCGTAAAAACCTTGGAAAAAACGTTTTAAAAAGGCCTTAATAAGTTAGGCCAGTTAATTGGAAGATATAATTAATGATACGGATTCTTACACAATTTTAGGTCGAAATACGGATTGCCATCCCATAAATGTGGCATGTCTGAGGTACTGATTTGTACCTCGAATATTTCCCACATCAGTACAAAATGTGTTACTATTACGCGTATATACTTATAAAATAATACATGCAAGGCAGTAATTACACTGCCTGACAATTTGTTAGTTTTCATCAGTTGGAAAACATAATTGTCAACGACTGGCTTGCTATATTTTCTGTCAATAAATGTTATTGAAATACTCAAACATTTGTAGTTGTATCTAATCTAGTTATAGTGTATTGCTCGCAGTACACCGTAAGCTCAACACTTCGTAAATGTAGTATACAGCTGATATCATATAGCCATAGGCATATAACAATATTCACAATTGGTTGTTCCATCAATCCATGGAACGGTAAACAACATATATTCGCACAATGCTGCAAATGTTCTGCAGGCAAAACAATATTCATATTTAGGTGTTTCATAACGCCATGCATATGTTATGCTGAGACAAGGTGATCTGGTCAAGGTAATCTGCTATGAAGGCTGTGTCACGGGTGGGGTTCAACCTATTGATCATTCGAGTGCAGCATATATAGGTAACAGCTTTCTTTTTAAAGTGTGGTTGCTCTAATAATAATAATAATAATATTAATAATAATAATAACACACATTATTTAGACACTAAAATCCAAAGTACAAATCATGTTCACTAGTCTTTACAACAGTAGTTAACATTTACAAGAAATCCAAATAATAAAACTACAAGTCATATGAATTCATATAGCTAAATCATTTGTGTACGAAAACTGAACTTGAGAAACTATAATTAATCAGACATGACATTATTGCAATTTATATATATATATATATATATATATATATATATATATATATATCAATGTAGTGAAGAAATAGAAGTATATGTATATATATATATATATATATATATATATATATATATATATATATATATATATATACATATTTTTTGTATATAAAATATGTATGTAGGCAATTGCAGAATAAATATATAATATTACATATAGTAGTTAATTAGTAATAAATTAATAAATGACCACAGCAATAAAATATTTATAAAAGAAA
>OZ024855.1:53281163-53308663 GCA_964017155.1 Oasisia sp. SBJ-2009 | reverse complement strand
GATAGATACGCTGGATGGCTCTTAAACCGAATTTGAAATAAAACAATTAAAGGGATACTCCAATCAGTGAGAGGTTCACAGCGTCTACATACACATGCATAACATATTTGTTTGTACATAGTAATTGTGTATAACGTGCATGCGCCCGTGACGTAAGCGGTTTACGTCAGTGGCGCATGCACTTTCGAACATCCTACGTTAAAGATACTCAATCCACTCATTCCCGTAAAAATCGTTTGCTCCTAGCGATTATTAGTCATTTCACAAAAAGCGGATGTATCAAATACTCATTAATGATTGTTTAGTTGGTTTATGCGTACATGTTACTTCATTTTTCTTAAATAAATAAAACAAATAAGAACTATTTCGATTTTCGTTTCGACTGTATACACTAGAAACTCTATACGAAACCTAACTTTGGAAATGGAACTATGTTAGGAAACACGTCTGTTTCTTCTCGTTGGCGCGAGATCGACCCGCGTGATTGGTGCCTCGGAATCCTTCGACGCATGTGCTTGTGTTTGTTTTTCTTTCAATCTTTGGTGTGTACGTGTGGTCGCAGTTCTTTGTGCAATAATGGGACGTCCACGGACGTATGCCACCAGTTCGGCGAAGAAACGAGCAAAGCAACTAAGAGAGAAACAGGTTCCGCGCGCGAGGATTTATTTAGGAAAATCGATGGATCTATGGAATAAAGCAAAAGAAACGGTTGAGCTCGGCCTCGGAGCCGGAGGCATATCAGATGCAGCCTTCGCAAAACTTCTACTCGACAGGTTAGTAATTTGTCAGCGTCAATCATTGTTATACTTTGTTGTATCAGTAAACGTATGAAATACTATAATGAAGTGGAATATGTTATGGTGAAAAACCGCGTAGATTTATTTTTGGCAATGCAGGCGATACCGATGCAGTGGCTGGGGTAATCGATGGCGGCATCGGCCTGGGCTGTGGCCAGTGTGGGATCTGTGCCTGCGCTCTTGTCTTGGTATCCCCTCGAAATGCATTATGTTAGCACTCAACCAGCAGTTTATTTTCTTTAAAATTATTACTGACATTTCACACCATTATACAAATTTCATATTAATTTATGAATACTCAGAGTCAGATAAACAGTCACAATAAAGATGCATATGTAAGACATTTTGGAAAATGAACACATTGTAAAAACATTGTATTGAAGAGTTATAGACGTTATGTCCCAAGTCGCTTATGTCCCAAGTCACTTATGTCCCAAATATTGTGGACGATATGTCCCAAAAACAAGATGCTAAGTAAGGGATATGGACGTTATGTCCCAAGTCACATATGTCCTAGACGATATGTCCTAAATTTATTATTACGTTTTTATGTTATTTTTGCACTTTAGTCTTAACATAAATATGTTGATGTATTAACACTAATGGCATAGTAATGCTGGCACTTTTTGTAGAACATTTCAAGTCCATTTCATGTTTAACTGTCACAAGTAACAGTTAAAATATGCAATGGACTTCAAGTGTTCTATAAAGAGTGCCAGCATTAGTGTTAATATATCAACAGATTTATGTTAAGACTAAAGTTAAAAAATAACATAAAAACTTAATAATAAATTTAGGACATATCGTCTAGGACATATGTGACTTGGGACATAACGTCCATAGGCCTTATTGAAAGCTGCAATCGGTAAAAAAGGTAATAAAGTAAAAAGTGCCCTGGGGGCTCGGTAACACAAGTTATTACTTATGTCCATGCGTCTTTGTAATAATCTGAGTAGAAGACGCATCAACATGAAAATGAGCCATTCTTTTCGTAATACTTGCCAACAATATAAACTATATATATAAACATACTGAACATAGGTAATACATTAGGCCTTAGGATTACATAATGCAAAATCTCCATATATTTATTTAGTTACTATAACAAACAGTTTCTAAGATCTAAAAAATGATATCAAATAGATGATATTAAAAACGGTATCCAGACATTTCGGTAAAGGACACTTTGGTAATGGACGTTTTGGTAACGGACATTTCGGTAATTGGACATTTGGGTAATAGGACGTTTCGGTAATAGGACATTTTGGTAACAGACATTTTGGTAATAGGGCATCTTGGTAACATGCATTTTGGTAAAACCAATAAATATTCTTTAAAGGCATTAATTAAAAGGCATTAATTTAAGATAAAAATGTATCGATAATGTAAAATTAAAATAAACAGTTGTATGTTCAGTCACATTTTAAATCAAACTCACATATATATATATATATATATATATATTATATATATATATATATATATGTATGACATTATCTTACATGTGTCTGGATTTAAATGTGTCCTGCTAGTCACAGGTTGGCTGTAGTGGTTGACCACTCTAGCCACCACCACTGCTATTTGGAAGCCATGTTCCCTTCAGAGGCAAGCACCTTACACCATGCCTGACTGCAGGTGGGAAGCCAAGTTCCCTGTCTTCCCATCCTAATTTACAAATGGTTTAACTGACTGATATCTCAACTGGTTACCTCCTGATATGGCAGACTGGACTTAGTTGTTTTACCGAAATGTCTTGTTACCAAAAAGTCCTGTTACCAAAAAGTCCTGTTACCGAAATGTCCATTACCAAAGTGTCAGTTACCAAAATGTCCTTTACCAAAATGTCATGGATCCATTAAAAACATACAACATGGTGAGGACTTAACAAACATTTTGCAGTAAATATTTATCCCAAAGGTACTGTAGTTTTATCATGGGAGCTTGCAGGGTTGGCACGTTTATGTCATCTGGGCAGAAACCACGGAAGAAATATTTCTACCCATGAGCAGAAATACCTTTCTCCCCTAGCTGTGACAAGTACTTTTAGACCTCGGACTAGTAACAGGCCAACAGCTGTCCCTTTTACATAATAAAATCATTTAGGACTAATTATCGATAATGATGGACTACCAGCTAGCTAGAAATACTGTGCACCAGTCCCTACGGACAGTTGCCATCAGACTTGGACTCAAATTAATTTGTATTTTAAAGTGTAGAAATACTTTTTTTATAAAGTATTTGTATTTGACCATTATGAATGAAAAGTATTTGTATTGAAATACTTTCTTAAAGTATTTCACAATTTAGATACTGACAACGTATTTAAAAAAAGTATGTTTCATGATCACATGTAATGCTTGCCAAACTGAAGGCCTTCACTGCAAATCATCTTTCAACAAACAAGTTATTTTGAATCTTCAAAATACCCATCAACTGTAATGTAAGGTGACCTATTTAATTTTACAGACGTGGCTTATAGATTACAGTTAGAGAATGTCAGTGAGATTGCTGAGCCAAACGGCCTCTGCCATATTCGTAACAGTAATGGAAATTTGCACATAAAGTTCTGTGAATAAGATTTCATTGACATATCATAAAATTGCTTTTATTTTATATTTGGTGTGCATTTGAAAATTACTTGAAAATACAATCAAATACACATAAAAATGTCCAATAAAAGGTAAAGCATTGCCTGGCATAAACTGGCTCACTAAAAAGTCAGGAGTCAAGACAGAATGTTTGTCACACCTGGTCAACAGTGGGCAGGCACCACTGTGGAAATTGGCCTGCAGTGAAGGTGGTCAAACATTAGCATAAATATTTGAATGGGAAGCCATTGAATCTTATCTATAGTCATAAAGGCAGGTATTCACAGGGAAGGTGCTTTAAAGAAACCTGCTGTGTAAACATCCTGGGCAAAGACAAAGGAACCGAGGTTTCCTCTGGTGCATGGGAAGAGCTATCCACTAGTTGGTACAGTAGTGCAGATAAGGAGAGTCTAGTAAATCTGCCTGCCAATTACTCTACAGTAGGCAACACACTTGAACCATAATGGAAAAGCAGCCATGTATTTGAATCAAATTTCAAAAATGGCAGTGTAAATTAATAGTATTTCAATAAAACATTGCTGTGTATTTGAATTGGAAATTTGATTTGACCGAGTTGTATTTGCATTTTATTTGACCGAATTGTATTTGATCCCTAAATGTGTATTTGAACCCAACCCTTTTGTATTTGATATGTGGACTGTCATAGGTGAAAACCACCACTTTCTATCATGAAAGCATGGTTGTTTGACGAATATTAAATGAGGCAAGCAAGTAATATTGAATAATTGTATTTGTTTACAGATTATTGGATGTACGTGATTGATGTAACAAATACTTCTACCAGTGTATAAACTATTAATTAAAGCAAAACTTGTTAAGTTCTTATTATTTTCATAAAATCACAAAACACAAAGTGACAAACAAAAGTTAATCAAGTAAACTGCAAAGTACAATTTGATGTTCAAATTTTCTTACAATATTCTCATTCCAAATCCTCACTTATAGAAGCTGATCCATCATACAGACAACAGGGTGACTCAACAAAAGTGCAGCCAGCTTGCTGTTGCACCTAGCAATAGCAGTCCCAACTAAAGAACAAAGGGGATACTGACACGTTAACATACATGTTCTAAATACTAACCCATCCTTTTGTCAAACAGTAGTTGATGACACTGCCAGGCTTTGTTCACTGCTAGCTGTGTTCTCCTCTTTCACTAGAATGTTATGTAAATTTTACTTTTCAAACCTTATCTTTTTAATTTATTTTATTTAAGCTAGCATACAGTGGCAATTAGCCAGATGACATTGATTCAAATAGTTTTTTTCGGTCCAACGGACTTATGTCATCACTTTGTGTGCGCTGACCATTGTTAGCAGTCAAGCGTGTTATTAAAAAATTTGCATACTGTATATTTTATATGCACATGAAATGTAAATTTGATTTACAAATTTGTACTTTTGGTTCTAAAATGTTGGTACATTTAAAATTTTCCTTTTTCATTCGAAAGCTTCTATGAACCTTTTCCTCTAATTTGGCATATATGTATGTCTGAGAGTATTAACAAACTAGTCATTTGTAAGGACATGTGAAGGCATTCTCAAAATGTTAAATGTGAGCAGATTGCCTGTTTCTGCAGGTCTTTTAGGAGATCTCAGGACACAGTACTCCTGTGGTGTTTGTGCAATTGGTGCTAAGTTGTGTAATTAATTACTTTGATAGGTGTTATATCAAAAGCCCAGTAGAGGGCATAGGGGCTGACTTCTTAACAAATTACCTGTCCCTGACCTTGATGGGGGATTAGGGGCTGCATCAATAACCCAGCAGTTAAACTGGAAAATTTGATGCCTGTATGTTTTAAGCTTTATCTTCATGTAAGCTACCAATTTGACATGCAAGTTGTGGTTATTTCACTGTTTGTTTATTATCTTTAAAATTATGTAACTTTTGTGTCTACTGGTATATATTGTCACCTGCAAGTGACAATTGACACAGAGACAAAATATACAAGTATACATTGGAAATTCATACTGCTGTTCTCACAAAAAGGTGTCTGTGTTTCTAGTCAGCTCATATGAATAACCAGAGAAAAGGCAAATTAGGTGATTACATTGAAGATACTACACAGTGACCTTGATTCACAAAACCACATGTCATTCATAATCTCACAATATAGTCCAAAGAACTTAATGACCCATTGCTATATTACTTGACTTGTGTAACTTAATTTATTAACCTTTTTTATTTACATACATATTTCAGTAGTTTTTATATACATATTGTGAGCGCACTGAGTAACTGTTACTTAGAGATCATGTAGTTTAAGAACTAATAATAATACTACTCCTATGAATTCATTGTTTTGTTTAACAGCTTCAACACAAAGCCACACTTAACCTCGACACCACTGCAGCCCGCACATATGACATGATCTGTGGTTGCGCTATCAAGCATCAGTGGTCATAGCCCAGGTAGCACATTGTCAGGTATTCAGTCTCTTCCTGAGGCTGGATGCAGCTCAGGACAGTTGCAACAAACGTAAGTATTTATTTATGTTTCCATGCATGCTTTTATTGCCAATGGTTTTGGCCCAATTAATTAAACTTCCACTTTAGTGAAACGCCATATCATGCATGGCATCAAAATGGGTTCCACACAAAAAAGATATGTTCAGTTGTGTTTGATTATTTTTATGTAAATATTATGTGTGTACTTGTGTGTGCTAAGACATCACAACTACTTCGTTTGGCCTGTTTCTACACACAATGTGTGAAATACATTAAATAATACATAACACAACATTGGGTACACTGAAGTGGTGACACATTACCATAATTAAATTGTCGTTATCATGGCAGCTATTTCACATTTCTTAATTCTTGGAGTTAATCACTACACTTTGTTGCAGTGACCCAGATGATGATGACCCATTGGGATTGGAGACTGTGGATCCTGGTGATACTACATACCACTTTGGAGATGACACATTAGAAGAGATACATAGGTACATATTTATATTGAACATATACTATTTAGTATGATTATAAATATACTTTTGCACTGCATATGGTGTTAATGTATGTTGATTATGATGTTCACTTAAGTATTTTGAAATGATGTGAATGTAGCCAAATCAAACATTTATATTATGATGACAACTGACATATACCATTTATTCTAATTTGTATCAACTGGTCTGGCTGAGTGGAGAGGCTGAAGATATATACATTTATATATAGATACATAAATGTGTGTGCGTGCGTGTGTGTGCCAGTAATGAACAGTTCTGTTGCTGCATTCAAACAATTCGGCTGTGTGTCTAAGCATTGTGTATACATAATGAGAGAAGAAACCAATGAAGGCATTATGTTTAAAAAAGACAATGGAGTGACTTTGAATTACCTAAATAAATGTCATTCATAATTACAAACTCACAATATGTATGCCAAAGCCCAAAAGTAATTCAACATTATTGTAGATTAAGTAATACATTGTGGTAAAATTGAAGTATTGATGGCAACAGTCACTTGTTTGCTTTTTAAATATAGGTGTCACATCGACATTGACTCTCTAGAGAGTGTCACCCCATGTGATATTGTCCACGACATAGAAGAGACAGTGGCTGACACTACCACCCCAGAAGAAGAGGAAACAGCTACGGCAACAACACCAGAAGAGACAACAGGGAAACCTTGCTTCATTGTTTATGAAGACTGTCTGCTGGAACTGGCAAACATGAAGGTATCTAGACACTTCTGTTCTACAATCATGAAGCATAAGGGTGTCATAACTGGAATTAATAATGCTGACTTAATGTCAAGCCATTGAAAATGTACATGCATCACTGATGGTTTAGTTTCTAAATGATGGGGTTGTTTCTAAATTGTTGGTGTATTACATAAATCACTATGTGCCTATGTTTGAAATGTGGTGGCATTAAATTGTTTAACTTTTTCATACCGTGAGAAATAATAGGGACATCAAAGACGGCCTGGAAAACATGTTCCTTAATAAACCTTTGGGATGCGTCTAAATGTTTTTGATATATGTGGAAGTATACTTTGACATTCTTAAAGAACCTTATATGTTTTGTAGGTGAACGAATGCCTGTGTATCGATTACTGTTACTTTCTTTTGACGGTTATGCATATGTCTACTGGTATAGGTTGACAACATTTGCCAAGTTAAAGGGTGTGGAAGATCATTCAACATGAAAGTCAACCACATTGGAAGTGCTGCCGTACTTGTGTGGGTGAGTACCATTAATATATATATATATATATATATATATATATATATATATATATATATATATATATATATATATATATATAATGCAGTTACTTTATGGATCATAAAGTACTGTCTGAAAAAGTGGAAGTTGTACTAAATGTACGCTTCCTGAACAACGTTCACCATTATGTGAACTTCAGGTGTGTATTTAAACAGCTTCAGTTATGCAGTGTATACAACTGTTACACTGTTTATAAAACACATTATGTATGAGCCAGTTATAAAGAATAACTCATACATTATCAGCCCAGTTAGTGTAGGTTGTCAGCATAATGTAGTTGTATGTAAAATGCAGATAATGTAATTATTGATGGCGATTGAAAACCTACAGAAAGGAAGTGCAAGTCTTCATGAAATATCATGCCCTTAGAAATGACATATGCATTAAACTTTCAGGCACACTGGAGAGCTGGAAGCTTTTCATCACCACATATTGATGTATGCTGCGAAACTCTTCACATTCAGGTAAATTAATCATGTATTACATATTTTTTGTATGACTGGCTAAACGTTTGCTGAAAATCATACATAAACAGCAATATATATTATTATTGAATTTATTGGCTTTCGTGACCATTTTGTATTAACTATTATGTTCATGCTTACAAACGTGATATAAACAGTAATTCAAGGCATATTAAGTAAGAATATATTAACACATGTTCTAATGACTAGACAATAAATACAAGTCATAAACTCACATGTACATTGTAAATGTGTCATTTGAATTTTTTACCTTACATGTAATATAACATACTGAACATAAAAAAATAATTATATTATGATCCTTTGTTAAAAAACAAAGAAATGATTACATTAAAGTGTAGTTATTGCTTACAACAATTTGTATATAATGAAAAATTATTGACTAAGCAAACAGTATTGATTGCGACATTGTAAAATATACTGTGAGAAGGTAAAAAAATAAATTAATATACTATAAAATAACATAAATTGGTGATAATGTAAAAAAATTAAAATGCAAATAATTAAATACACATTGTAAACATACAAAAACATTATAATCAGTATATAAAGAAATTGTTGCGACAAAGTTCACTGACATCTCTCGTATCTTACAGCTACCCGGCGTACGTCGCCAGAACGCAGCTGGCTGCAATAGATTTTCAAAAGCACAAGGACCGACCGTACCGCTTGAATGCTGCAGGAGAAATGATGTGAGTATTTCCAGTTACATTTATATTAATTAAGTGTGTAGGGAAATTAATATATAAATTTAGAAAAAAATACTGGTACACACAAATTATCACAGCAATACTATTTGTGTAAAAGTATAAATAGTACAAAGTTGATCAATACGGTTCATAATCAACCATGGAACTGCTACAAAACACACAAAGTGAACATTCTGAAGTGTCATGAATGTTGGTAACCAATGTTTGTACATAACGTTAACCCACTACTATTGAAGTATCGTTACAGAAATCATACCACAGTTATTAAAATAGCTTTGTCTTAATTACAGGTACAAACGGATGTACAGTAAGAAATCAGGAAACTGGTACGCTGTACCAATCAAGACGCCAAAAACATACAATTACATCATAGAGATGCAGATGGATGCAGTACGAAGGAGGATGGCTGACACAGAACTTGTCACGAGGCGTCGCAAACTGATGGCGGAGGACCCACGCAGGATAAGCAGAACGATGGCACCAACCGCTCCACCACCGACTAGCGAACTAGTGAGGCGTCACAGCTCCCGGATGACCAGGGGTGGTGAGTCACGCTAGCCGGCTCACCTGAAATCCTGTGTACAGGCCGTTCGCGCTGGGGAATCTGTCACGGATTCGGCAGACGACACAGCTTGGAATAACTCGCCGGACATTTGCGCCAAGCCGGCCATGCCGCCACAGCACAAAATGACGGTACGCAGCATGACGAAGGGCTGCAGTGTCATGTCCGGGATCCTGCGCAAAGATCTCTGCCCAGTACGCCATATTTATTTGAAGCACAAGGGGCTCCAGGCATACCAGTTCAATCTCCTGCAAAGATAAAAATGTTATGAGTAATTGGCCATTATAATGTTGTACGGTAAATCTGGAGTATTCATTGTGGTAATTAGCCTTGATTAGCCAGACTCAGTACTTTTTAGCCCCTCAACTCCACCTGGTAGATTTATGCTCTGCAGATCTTACCCCAGTATAGGATAGAGACGCTGATTCCTGCTTGCACATTTTATGCGAGCAGTGAATAGTACACAGGGGATTGTGTCACAGGTACATAAGGGGGTATACAGTAGTATTGTACAGTGTGGTGGAAATTACCTATTTTTATCATATGAGGTCTCTGTCATTAAATTACATTTCATTTGTAATTATTTTAGCTACACTCAACAATATACATAAGTAGCAAACTGAATAGAACATTTATTTTTCTAACAACATATCTCAGTTTTTTGACATTTCAATGTGCTGCCTGAATGTAAAGGTTGAATAATCATGATAAATGTAAAGCCAACATGTTTAAGGTGGTGTTATGCTAGTAGTTATATGTAATAGAATGTCGTTTTTAGGAAGTATTGGAAGAATGTTCCACCTGTGATTAATGAAAGATAAGACACATTTCAGGGTTCATTACTAAATTATTTATGGATATTTGTTCCTTTAGAAACAAAAGCATTCTAATTACACAAGTGTAATGTGCTTAACTAGTGTTTCTTTGTTACAATTCAGTGTTAAGTACTCATGGGTCTTTGCGAAATGCAGTGCTGTAACCCACAGCATAGCCTTTCGATGTCTGTCGGCATGTCTCGGCATCTGCCGCAGACACACCACTGGGGGTGGTTACTGGTGGCTGGTGTTGGTGGTGGGGGGTTGGGGTCCCCAGCTTGCATTGCATCCAGGGCATCAAATACGATGCCTGGATGGTCTGTTATGATTGAATGCACCAAACGGCGCATCGCTGTAATGTCCAATTGCTGAACCATTTCCTGTGTAAATGAATGCAAAAATATGTATGTACTACATGGAAGAATCACCATTGTACTAATGATTTACACACACGCAATGGAAAAACTATAAAAAAAATTGCTTCAATGAATATTTATGGATGTGATGTTTATGTGAAATTGTTTTAATAAAATTAAAAGTATAAATGTCCTATATAAGTACCTATGCTTATTAATATATATATATATATATATATATATATATATATATATATATATATATATATATGTGCTTATTAAAATTGTAAAATCTATTACGGTTAATTGTTGTATGTGATATTTAATATTACCTCAGTTGAACGAATACGTGCGTCCTGTAATTGTTGTATTCGTTCAGCATCTATTGTGCTGAATCTCCCTCTAACTCCTCTCCCTCCTCTCGTCCTAACTCGGTTGCGGGGTGGCATCTGTTTACATAAAAAGGCATGGATGAACTTAATAACATGTTCACTAAACAATAATTTAGTACTGCATATTCCACAAATACTTTCTCAGTTGTTATGACAACTCACACATTTGGAATATTACACATGAACATCTAAACTTTGTCATTTGAAAGTGTTCACTGGAAGCCAATTTAAACATTACATATAGGCATGCTGGTAGTTGTATAACACTACTTGAAATGTTTGCATAATTAAAATACAAAGCTACATAATTGCATTAATACAAAATATCGTAACTAAAATGTTCAACATTTTAACACGCGCACACTTGATATGTGATTACATATTCACTACTACCGACGCAGTGGTAATTACACAGGCCGCCAGTACAAGTGATGACCCAATGTTAATGAACAGGGCGATCTTTCATTTTCTTATCTAACAACATACAGCCGCCAAACGTCTCCTCACATATGTTGTATACAACAACACACATAGGGTTACAAAATTAAACCATATTATTGAGAAAAAAAGAAAAAAAATCGCGCAAAACTCCGTGGCAACTCGACATCATCGCCGCCGACGGCAGGACGAAGTGAAGTGTAGCTCGTACTGTGATCACCGTAATATCGGTATTGTTACGACGGGCGACGATTGCCAGCAGTGTACGGGTAATATCTGGGGCTAAGGTGTATCAAACATGTGTTTGGCGGCTGTAACACTAAGATTTAGGGGCCGTTTTCATGCTTAGCTTAGCCCTACGTCAGAAAGTAAATGATCGCCATGACTGGCACATAACTCGCAATTATTATTAATATTGACTAATTCATGATGAATTAATATTCCATTATCCATCGTACATCTTTATATTATCAATCGTGACTATAATACGTAGTTATTACGTACCTTCCACTCGACCTATCTCCGAAGCACGTGCTCGCTCTTCCCGGTTGTTGATGTTTGCGTAAGCTTGCCTGGATGTTTTGGTCTCGTATAAACCACGTGACAAAAAAAGCATAGGACGACGGCAGATGCTGGTTGTTTCGACAGTTATACCCGGTGTAACGGCGATTCTTTTTTCATGATAAAAAAATGACAAATACGCATTCTAAAAAATGTCTGACTATGCATACTAGTGAAACTATTAACACTTTACACATTTGGTGACAAAAGAACCAGTTTGGCGATTAGCAAACGAGTGGAGGAAGTACCTTTAATCCAATAGTATTTCATGTATCTAACACGTCGCGGTTTGCTTATTCTATTTACCTCTCCGACGTCTCCGACCTCTCCGAAAATTATGCGCGAGGTCTTCGCCAAGCTTTGCCTTTTCCAACAATGCGTCAGTGACGTAGACGATTGGGTTTACATCCCTGATTCAGTGCCTCAAGGTGGCAGCGCTCTGAATGCAAGATAGCATGATATTTGTACAATTACCGTATAATTAATTATTTATTAACGATCTTTGTTGAAATTACTCTGCACAACCAATGTATCATGCATATGTGAGTAAATACTGTGAATCTCTCAGTGACTGGAGTATCCCTTTAAATAAGGATACCGTTTTATCCGAAAATACTGTAACTAAAAAACCGATTCAAACGTAAACCTGCGAATGGGGTTCCACAAATCCACGTTGGTCGCTAGAGGCGCTAATACGCTAGATCCTAGTTGCGTATCAGCGCCTCTAGCGATTAACGTGGATTTGTTTACGTGTTTTGCCGAACGCTTATCTAAACCATCCTCAATTTCCTGTTAACTCACATAACTCAAAAACTTCACACATACCTAAATATGGATATAGTCTAACATGTCCCTCAGTGTTAAGGTATAATATGTACATTAATGTACAATTGCAGCCGAATGAGCTGATGGAACTTTGACCGCCCGACAGGTGTGCTAGAACGATTCCGGAACGACTGTTTAAAATCATCTACAGCGCGCCGTATGCTTCAAACGAGACTGCTACTTCACACATAGGTAAATATTGATATCCTATAACACATCCGTCATTCTGAAATCATAATGTCTATATTAATGCACATATACAGTAGAAACGGCGCGGTCCCGGTTATTTTGTCATGCACTGAGCACGTGTTCTTGGGTCTTTGAACACACCCACAGGCTCAGCTCAGACATAAGCTACGCGGCTACACGGTCAATTTTATTTTGGCTACATATACACATTTGATAGTGTTATTGTAAATAGTGTTATTATAATCTGGATTAGGCTGCATGTAATTAATTGTTAAAATAACCTATGCACCATGTTTCCACCTTGATGTCGTTGCCACAGCTTTTATGAACAGAAATCATGACCAAAATCAATTATGTCAGTCTTTCCTTATATGTTAAAATACGTTTGCATATATATATATATATATATATATATATATATATATATATATATATATATATATATATATATATATATATATATATATATATATATATATATATATATATATATATATATATATATATATATATATATATATATGAAGAGTAAGCTATTGACCGTGCAGGCGCTTAGCCAGCATCAGCGATAGTTTGTATGTGTGGGCATGGTGTATGTGCGTTCAATAGACAGAACAGCCTAGACAACGACATCTTGACACTGAATTCGATCGAACGTTCCGCGACATCACATCGACTGTAAATAAACATTACTGTAGACATTATGCTTTAATTTTGACGGACGATATCAAAATTTTACTATGTGTGATGTTGCAATCTCGTGTGATGCATACGGCGAGTTGTAGATGATTTTAAACATCCGTTCCGGCATCGATCCAGGACACCTGTCGTCTGGCCACCACTCGACGTTCCATCGGTTGTAAATGTTCATTAATGTACATATCATATTATACATATTATGCCTTCACATTGTCGGACATGTCAGACTGTATCCATATTTAGCTATGCGTGAGGCTTCGGTGTCAGGCGAGTTCAACAGCTGATTGTAGAATGATTTAAACAAGAGTTCCGCAAAACGTTCCGCCTTTTACACACGTCAAGAATACGTAAAAGACGGTACAAAGACCCTAGTGGCGTCAGAGCGCCCTCTGTCGGATTAGTTACTGTGGTACCTCATTAATCCAATACAATGACGCCGTCTGACGGCTTCGAGCAATGACATAAGAATCACACCAGCAAAGCATATATTTCACCAGACTATCTTCTCGGCGAAGTTACGCAACCGCACGAGAGTCGATTAAAATTATCTTAGATGAGGATAAGCCCAACAGCTGAGCAACATTGGACGACATTTCGCAGAAATTATACAAATTGAGTTGATGCAAAAAAGGCGTTACTACTTATTTTCACGACATGTTATGATCACCTAATAATGTTAACAGTTGCTAACAAAGATTGTGCGAAAACCTTTTAATTCCTTTACGCTATAAATCAAGAACCGGAGACTGCCAATGCGCTAGGCCTGTTAAGAATGTAGAACAGGTGAGCCTAAGTCAACCATTACTTAGCATACATTTGTGAACAATAAAACGCACTACGACACAGTTTTTGTTAAATTCTTCTTTATACCTTTATTAATGTTATGAATCCTTTTTATCTCCCGAACACCACAACAGATTTTCCCCATGAGGGACAAATAAAGTTTTTTTTATTGATGTTCACTGAACCTGTGGAAACTGGCAAACGAAAAAGGGTCAAGTGTCATCGAGCGTAAACGCGGTGTTTCGTTTCGGGACGAGGCGACGATAACAAACCATGTATAAATATACGTGCTCAGACTATGCTACGTATGGCACTCCAGATACATTGGCTATATATAAGAACGTAACCTTTACTGTTTATATATGCCTACTTCTTTATAGCTACGCGTGCGGTGTTATTCGACGATCCAGATATTTTTCACTGCGGTTTAGCGGGATGTGACATTATTATTCACTGGTTTATGGTACACAGGAAAGAATATCATGTCGTATTTGGTGAGTGCAGCGTTGCTTGACAATATTTAGGCACTAATCAGTTGTCATTAGAACGTGTATATTAAACTGTATTAAACGCGTATATAGTTCATCACTATTCATTTATATAGCTTTGTTATAATATTTGTTGGTATATTACTAATGAATTGTAAACGAAATGTATGTATGAGTGCGTACATGTGTGAATGAGTTTGCACACTTGTGTGTGCGTGCGTGTGTGTGTGTGGGTGTGTGCGTGTGTGCGTATGTGCGTGTGTGTGTCAGTGTGTGAGTGCGTGTGCGTGTGCGTGTGTGTATGTGTGAGTGCGTGTGTACGCGTGTGTGTATATGTGTGAAAAGACAGCCAGACATATAAAAAGACAGACAGATAAACACACAGAGAGACAAGCAGACCGACAGAGACATCGAGAGATACATAAAGAGAGAAATAGGGGCGAGAGAGCGAACATAAAATATATCCGTATTATGACAATCTCGGTGTATTATACACGTATCAGTTATATTACGATTCGAGATTGTGACGAATTTCCTATGAAGTATGTTTCACTGTAGATGGTGTCCCTCGTCCTGTCGTCTCTGTTAGGGACACTGACGACGCAGGGACCGCCGACAATAGAAGACCTCCTTCGCTGTAGGTATGAGTGTAGCGAGGACTACCAGAGATGTCTTAAATGCAAAGGCGGTCGAATAGCCGGTGGAAATCTTAAAGCCTATTGCTACAACCTACTAGGCGTGTGCTTTGTCGAGTGCGAGGAGATGCACTTTGATCCGGGTTATACGAACGGGTGATATATCTGCTTTGATCCCTGACTTCCAGATTACACGGATGATCTGTCTGGGTTGAACTCTGACTACGGATTACACAAACGGGTGATACATCTGCTTTGACCTCTGAGTATTGGATTACACGAAAGGATTATAACATCTGCTTTGTCCTCTGTCTATGGACTACATATGCCATAACCTCCTCTAACCTCTGACTACGAATTAACCGAATGGATTTGCTTTGGCTACTGTAGATATTCTATGAAATTCACGCCGTCAAGATACTTACCATTTCACTTAGATCTGCTGCTAGCTGGTTCGTGTATTGCAGTCACTTTGAACTGTTGCTGTTAGAAACCAGACATGGAAAACACTTTGAACTGTTGCTGTTATAAACCTGACATGAAAACCGTTGAACTGTTGCTGTTAGAAACCTGACATGGAAAAAACTAAGAATGTAAGAGAGGACGCATACATTACATACACTGAAACATAAAATGGTGTTGCTACTTAGTTTTACGACATGATAATGATCGACTAATAGTTGTTGCTCGACAAACTGTTATTTCCTTTATGGGTTTTCCCTACAGTTCAAGAACGGACATTGCTAATGCGCTAGGCATGGGGTGATTAAGACATTAAACATATTGAATGAAGATCGTATGAATTTGTGCTGCCACTTTCCTTAAGGAGAACGTTTACTTCATTTAAAGGTGTAGTTATGTGGAATATTCTTGAAAACGCTATAAAATATGCTAGGTACGTCCACTGCTTCAAAAAATGCAGAGGCACTACTGAAACATTTATGCTCACTTACTGAACATAATTACAATGTCTGTCAAATTTAATTATGGGCAAGTGTTATAAGTAACATACTTCATGTCGCCATTTTCAACTTCAGAACTACGATTTACATCTACATTTCTATATTGTATGTGGTGAATGTATTATGTCCCTCTACTTATATTGATATGATATCAACAAATAATAGTTAAAAGCTGTAAGTTAATATTGGTAAACAAATGGGACATTATACGGCTGAAGAGGTTTCATGTGAATTCCTATCGCAATGGGACATTGCTAACGTGCTTGTCTTGGGGATATTACGTTATTGAGTAAACATCCAAAAGTCATCCTGAGAAATCTAGCTTCCAAAATACAACTTCACTTAACTTATTTTATAAAATCGAAGATAAAGATCAAATGTACCTTTCTAAGACGATTTTGTTTACGTTTATTCATACGTAAAGTCCGTTTAATGAGATATCCATTGGGTGTCTTTTTGCATAGCAACATTTCCAAATATATATATGACAAATATCTCGAAATGTTAATATTGTGCTGGAGTGTTTGATCGAGCTTATTATAATACCACCTGACATAACACTTATCGAACTTTCCCATTTAGTCTATGATTATTTTGTTTACCGGACGGATTGAGTGTTTTACTTGCATCTCTGATGTCAAATATTCAGAGATTTTTCTACAACTATAAGAATGGGATAGAACACCTATTTCATTGCAAAATATGTGATACTTGTAAACATTCTCACCCTTTTCCTGTTTGGGGCTCGGTTCATTTGGACTCTATGCAACCTATCCTTGGTAAACATCGTTCATCTATATAGAGCGATATTAAATATAAGCAAACAGTAAAAACAAATACCCTGACGAATGTAGTGTGTTTGATATGACACAAGTACATAAAATAATTCGGCAGGCCAACCACAATGCAAACAAACATGTTTTGCATACATAGCTCTGTTTACATTTACGTGTTGAACTAAATTATTCCGACATATCCATGTTCACAGATGCGAAAATTGGCAGTCCCCGAACAGGTCATAAAATGCTGTTCGGGGGTTATAAGATAAATGATGTATCCAGTATTTTGCGGTTTGCTTATGTCACAATCAAAATTATACGCGTGCCTTCCGTCAAAGTTTATTTCCTTCATCGTAAATGTTAATAAAATGTGTGAATTGCACTGCTGTTTCGACATGAGATCTCCTACAACATACAACATACATATGTACAACATCCGCTTAGGTTTTTGCCTTAAGTATAATCTTCTGAAACAGAATTACAACAAAATATGTGACGTAAAGCAAGTGTTCAGGCACGGTTAATACATCCGAGCTGGAGGCTTTTGAACACACAGCGCCCTCACACGGATGGTATAACAACTTAAAGCAGATACCATACTAAACGACGAGACGTCCGAAATTAACGAGATATGTGCGCGTTTGGTTCCACATGGGGAGTGCCCCAAGCTCATATCTAATAGCTCTGGTTCAGGCAGCCATGTTGCTCGACCGCTTGACGGAGTTTGCTAGGCAACTTGGATGCATCAGTTCCGTTGTTAAGAATGTGACTCACATTGTTGCGTAATAATGAGTAATCTAACAATAGCAGGAACCACACGCGTGCGTGGCAAATACTTCCGGAACACGGCCTGTGCGTAGCAAAATATTATTTTACAATTACACGTTATCATGTCTAGGGCATATTTACGGGCTTAAATTTTATATTGTTTCCAAAAGTATGACCATGAGACTTGGAGGGCCATGACCGTCGACGCCTGGAGCAGACATGACACGTAGAAGAAGAAGAAAGAAGTGACATGCGTCTAAAGAACTCGAGCTCGAATCATGTCCTACCGTGTCGCGCTTTCGGCAAGTGTGTCCACTTTATCGGGCTCCAGTTCACTGAACTATAGGAATGAGTACCTGGCTCTAGACACCGGTGAATATTTGTGTACGAATAGTTTTCCCACATTGTTTGCAGCACTTCTGAATTCCTCCAAGATAACTGAATAGTTTATAGCACTCTGAGCGGTACTAAAATTAACTACGCTATTAAAAAACGTACCGTTTTGCTTTTTTGTGTCTGGCATGATATTTTTGCGATCATTTATATCGGAATTTAAGATACACATCATGTGATGGATATGTTAACTCATGAATCATGATGGTTACTGTTCGCCTATGTCGCAAATTATTGGAATCAGGAATCGATATCTATCAAACAGCGGCTACCAAAAATATATGCGAATTGTATAGACATGGTGAGCAGCCAACCCGGTAATTCTCGCATGCGTCTCTCGCTTGTGCAAATAGTTAATGAGGGTTGATTGCAAAGTAAACACGTGAAGCCACAATGTCAACTGAATATCACACGGAATACAAGAGAGCGGCACCATTGAATTGTGGGATGGGTCAATGGGCGCGCCTGCCTAGTTGAATGCGGAAACGTGTGGACGACACTCCTTAAAACTGAAGTAAACAAGTGCGTCAAACCTAAGTGGTCCACCTTGTTACTTTCACACTTTCACTGTGAATGTTTTATTTTTCATAATAGAACACTGAAACCTTCCTCACACCACGCCTACGCAATGTTTGCTACTGACATTTTTTTTACTTGTTTACTTTTTTAAATTGTACCATACTGAGGAATATTAAGTAATGTACCGACTGTGCTATTTAATTTTACTGTTTCATGTGTAGTCTTATATTTATAATGTTTACACACACACACACACACACACACATATATATATATATATATATATATATATATATATATATTATATATATATATATATATATATATATATATATATATATATACGTGTGTATATGTATGTATATATAAGTTTATTTATCTTAATAATATTTTATCATACATATATTTATTTTAATAATAATTTATCATCCAATTTTAGCTACTATTTGTACATGTATGTGAAGCGCCTGAGAGCAATAATATTGATTCGGGCGCTATACAAATAAATTGTATTATATTAAATTATCACATGAGTACAACATGCTGGCGACTGATCGACGGTGACCATGTTAGAGTTGTCTTCGGTTAATGACAACCAATCATTGTATAATGGATGATGGCAATGGAAATGCTTCGGCAAAGAGGTGTCTATTTTCGATCGAATACGAAAAACCAAAAATGACACAAACATTGCCAGCGATTGAGAAAAGCGGAGAATGGTTCGATTGCACAATTATGTCAGTTGTGTGTATCATATCAATAGTATTACATATGTACACAAGTTGTATTTGATGTTGAAAATAATTCAAACGATTCTACATACTGTTACACCAGAGTTGGGACTTTGCAGTAATCTTTCTCTGTCACTATGTCAACACCAATGATCTCGTGAGTCACGTTTAACCAAGCATAATTAGGGATTGGAAATTCAAGGTGAACTACGGTGCTCCATTTAAATTATACATTTGCGTGTCAGTAGTAAACAAGAGGTAATACTGCCAAAAACAGGTGGAACTGAAAATACAATAGGACAACAGCAGTTGATTTGTGCCAGCTTAGCCGCGCTGTTGCTTCGCCGAATTCAGTTGGCAATTTAACTGAATGTTGACGTGGAGTGATATTCGTGACCGGATTATCAAAAGTATACACTACAACGATGTCATATTTGGTGAGTGAAACATTTATTAAAATTGCACTACAAAAAAAAGTTTACAATAGTATATGTGTTGCTGATGTCAGTTATATGTTTAACACTTAATTAACATCGCAAATGTAGTTGGATACAATCGTGTTGTGGTGTTTGTAAGAGTGCGAACGATTCGATTAACTGCGTGTCTGACATAACCTTTACACCGGATGTGTTTTATTCAGGTGACACTGTTCATCCTGTCGTCGTTGTCATGCGCATTGATTGCAAACGAGCTTCCGTCCTTAGAAGAAATCTTGCGCTGTTACGACAACTGCGTCGAAGCATATTACAGATGCAAGGCATGCCCGGGGCTGGGCAGATTCAAAATTCGAGGCGCTGAATGCTTTTACATTAGACGTATGTGTATTGCAGATTGCGTCGATTATACAGACGTGTTTTGACATTCCTAAAATTGACTTGTAACATGAAGTTAGTGGCTAACAATATTGATTTTGAAGATGATATGCGGCAGGTGATAGATTGAGCTGCAGACGGGTCGTAAGGAAGAGGAGTACTGTGACACAGCGACAGGGAAACGGTCGTGAAGTGTATCATTGCCATACCATGTTGACGTTAAAATAAAATAAAATTCTTGAAATCAATGAAATGATATTGCTACCGAATCGCCATGGATTTGGGTATTTTGCTATACCACCATTCACGTGCACGTGTGAGAAGACACACACACACACACATACACACACACATACACACACATACACACATACACACATACACACATACACACATACACACATACATACTTACACACACATACACACACATACACACATACACACATACAACACACAAACATACACACATACACACACATACACACACATACACACACATACACATACACATACACACTTACACACACATACACACACATACACACATACACACATACACACATACACACATACACACACTCACACACACATACACACATACACACACATACACACACACATACACACATACACACACACATACACACATACACACACATACACACACATACACACTTACACACACATACACACACATACACACATACACACATACACACATACACACATACACACATACACACATACACACATACATACACACACACACACACACACACACACACACACACACACACACACACACACACACATACATACATACATACATACACACATACATACATACATAGACGTACAATACAATACACAATACACACGATTGTACAATACAAAAAAACTATATTGTTTTGTGTTACTCTAATCAATAAAATGTTTTTATTTGACCAACAAATGCACAGGCGGTGGTTACTATTTACGCAAACACAAGACCAACTTACATAACAAGGTAGCAAACTGATTGAGAGTCTTCATACTGACACGCCAGTTCGTTATATAGCAGTGTAAGAGTTTCATAACGCCCGAGCCCGGCCGCCCGCTCGCCCGCTCGCCCGCCCGATCGCCCGCCCGCCCACTTTTTGCATATTTACATGGATGTAATAGTTAATCTTTCAAACTAATTATAATTTCATACATTGAAATATAAAATATAATAGATTACCGTGTCCGAAGTTTGTGAACGTCTGTTTCCTCAGAAAACTTTAATCCTCAAGTGTCATTATATTATTGATCTTTACATACCAATTATTATCATATATATATATATATATATATATATATATATATATATATATATATATATATATATATATATATATATATATATATATATATATATATACATATATATATGTGTGTATGTGTGTATATGTGTGTGTGTGTATGTGTGTGTGCATGTGCGCATGTGTGTGTGTGTGTGCGCGTGTGTGTTTGTATGTGTGTGTGTGCGTGTGCGTGTGCGTGGGCGTGGGCGTGGGCGTGGGCGTGGGCGTGGGCGTGGGCGTGGGCGTGGGCGTGGGCGTGGGCGTGGGCGTGGGCGTGGGCGTGGGCGTGGGCGTGTGCGTGTGTGTATATATAAGTATATTTATCTTAATAATATTTTATCATCCATATATACATATATCCATTTTAATAATAATTTATCATCCAATTTTAGCTACTATTTGTACATTTATGTGAAGCGCCTGAGAGCAATAATATTGATTCGGGCCTATACAAATAAATTGTATTATTATTATTATCACATGAGAACAACAAGCTGTCGACTGGTCGACGGTGACCATGTTATTGTTGTCTTCGGTTGATGATAATGGATGATGGCAATGGAAATGCTTCGGCGAAGAGTTGTCTATTTTCGATCCAACAGCAAATACCAAAAATTACACAAACATTGCCAGCGATTGAGAAAAGCGGAGAATGCACAATTATGTCAGTTGGGTGTATCATATCAATATTATTACATAAATACACAAGTTGTATTTGATGTTGAAAATAATTCAAACGATTCAGCGTACTGTCCTGAAGACATTGCCCATTTAAAATAAAATTCGATGTTCGGTCCATGAATCTGAAATGACAGTCCGAAAATATTACTTTTTACATTCTCTTCATCATTGTACATGTCATAAACCTTCCTGAGTGACTGCAATAAATGACGCTTTTATGAATTGTTTTTAATTTAAGAAAACATATGTTTAATAGTTCGATTAAGTTGCATGTATAATTTTTAAAGCTGATTTTTATGGTTTCGTTCTCATATGTTAAACAGTAAAATACAAAAACCAAAATACATATAAACTTATTTGCAAAATAACATAATGGATTAGAAGTGTTTTGGCGGGAACTGCTCATTGAATATATTTAGTATAATATTAAGAACAATATACACATTGAAAAACAAAGGTTCGGTATTTACCATCTGTGCAAACATCTCTTTTTATTCACATTGTCATTTAATTAGAAAATGCGATTTTTCTGTCGTCGTCCCTTTGACCGGAAATATATTCACGACATATTTTAGATACGGTTAAAACAGAGTTGGGACTTTGTACTAATCTTTCTCTGTCACTATGTCAACACCAATTATCTCGCAAGTCACGTTTAACCAAGCATAGTTAGGAATTGGAAATTCAAGGTCAACTACTTATACGTTTGCTTGTCAGTAGTAAACAAGAGGTAATGCTGCCAAAAACAGGTGGAACTGAATATAAAACAGGACAACAGCAGCTGATTTGTGCCAGCTTAGCCGCGCTGTTGCTTCGCCGAATTCAGTTGGCGATTTAACTGAACATTGACGTGGTGTGATATTCTTGATCGGATTACCAAAAGAATACATTACAACGATGTCATATTTGGTAAGTGAAATATTTATTAAAATTACTCTACAACGGTATACGTGGTGCTGATATCAGTTATCATCACAAATGTAGTTGGATACAATCGTGTTGTGGTGTTTGTAAGAGTGCGAACGATTCGATTAACTGCGTGTCTGATATAACCTTTACACCGGATGTGCTTTATTCAGGTGAAACTGTTCATCCTGTCGTCGCTGTCATGCGCACTGATTGCAAAGGAGCTTCCGTCCTTAGAAGAAATCTTCCGCTGTTGCGACAACTGCGAGGAAGCATATCACAGATGCAAGGCATGCCCGGGGCTGGGCAGATTCAAAATTCGAGACTTTGAATGCTATTACATCAGACGTATGTGTATTGAAGATTGCGTCGATTATACAGAGCTGTTTTGACATTCTTAGAATTGACATGTAACATGAAGTGAGTGGCTAAGAACATTGATTTTGAAGATGATATGCGGCAGGTGATAGATTGAGCTGCAGGCGGCTCGTAAGGACTACTGTGACAGGGCGACAGGGAAACAGTCGTGAAGTGTATCATTTTCATACCATGTTGACTGACGTTAAAATAATTTTATTCTTGAAATAAATGAAATGATATTGCTACCGAATCGCCATGGATTTAGGTATTTTGCTATGCCACCATTCACGCGTACGAGTGAGAAGACACACACACACACACACACACACACACACACACACACACACACACACACACACACACACACACACACATACACACACACAAACACACAAACACACACACACACACACACGCATGCATGCATGCATACATACATACATACATACTTACATACATACATACTTACATACATACATACATACTTACATACGTACGTACGTACGTACATACATACATACATACATACATACATACATACATACATACATACATACATACATACATACATACATACATACATACATACATACATACATACATACATACATACATACATACATACATACATAGACAGACAAATACACAATACACACGATTGTACAATACCAAAAACAATATTATTTTGTGTTACTCTAATAAATAAAAATAAATTTATTTGACCAACAAATGCATGGCATATTTCCGCAAACACAAAACCAACTTACATAACAAGGTAGCTCACTGATTGAGAGTCGTCATACTGACACGCCAGTAACTGGTTCATTGATGAATGTCACAGGTTCGTTATATAGCAGTGTAGGAGTTTCATAACGCCCGCGCCCGCGCCCGCGCCCGCGCCCGCGCCCGCGCCCGCGCCCGCGCCCGCGCCCGCGCCCGCGCCCGCGCCCGCGCCCGCGCCCGCGCCCGCGCCCGCGCCCGCGCCCGCGCCCGCGCCCGCGCCCGCGCCCGCGCCCGCGCCCGCGCCCGCGCCCGCGCCCGCGCCCGCGCCCGCGCCCGCGCCCGCGCCCGCGCCCGCGCCCGCGCCCGCGCCCGCGCCCGCGCCCGCGCCCGCGCCCGCGCCCGCGCCCGCGCCCGCGCCCGCGCCCGCGCCCGCGCCCGCGCCCGCGCCCGCGCCCGCGCCCGCGCCCGCGCCCGCGCCCGCGCCCGCGCCCGCGCCCGCGCCCGCGCCCGCGCCCGCGCCCGCGCCCGCCAGTCCCCCGCCCGTCTTTTATTTATTTTATTCATGTATTGACACATGCAGGGTGCTCTTTCCATAAACCTTGAAAACCTTGCGTCGTGACAAAGGTGACACATCCCAGTTTGGCGTCAAAGCCAACACCTTAGTTGACTTAGTCCTATATTGTTTCCCATAGTTTTGTCAACACTCGATCTTGTTTACGGCTAACGGTGGCGCCTCATCACGGAGTCTAAATAAGTAAGGCTATTGCTTCGCCATCTGTGAGATCGATACATAACTAAAACATAGTAGGCATTTTATAGACGTAACTGATCCCATTATCTTTACCCATGTTTGAACTATATTTGTTTTCCGTTACTGAATGTTGAATCTTCTTTTATAATCCGTTGACAATTTCAATGCTCTTTCTAATATCCTCTGGAAAGCAGTTCACTTATCCATTCACTACAGAGCACTGGCATTTCAGGGGAAAGCCAGGGCATGGATGGAAGAGAGGGTGAGCAAGGAGTGTTAAAAAAGAAGAAAGAGTGAGAGAAGGGGGGGAACGAACGGACGCACGCAGGCACGCACCAACCCACGGACGGATGGACGGAAGAGGGGGGAGGGCGGACGGAGGGAGGGAGAGACCGATCAGTAAAGCTAAGCCTGCAAGGGCCTAGACAGTTTACGGTGACGTGAGCATCAAACACGCGTGACGTCACGTCATACACTAAATCGACCTAGCCTCGGTCTAGCTTCGGTTACCCAGACTCCGTGAGGTGGCAGCACTTTTAAGCCCCTCAGCTCCGCCTGGGACAGTAATGGTTTCTACATCCGGGTAGCCTTACCCCAGATTAGGGTAAAGACGCTGATTGGCTCTCAGGCCAACTATGAAATTAAAATTAAAATAACGATATACTTTTACAAGATAATAATATCACATGAAAAGTATTCAACATTGAACTTATATTAACACAAAAGTAAGTAAAAATTCAAATTTACAGTTGTTTATAAAATAAGAATTACGACAGGATTAACCAGTATCCGTGAGGTGGCAGCATTGTCTAACCCCACACGGATAGCATACCAGTTAAATAAGGATACCTTTTTATCAAATAATTGTGTATTATAAAAACTATTCAGAATTAAACTTATATAAACACAAAATAAATAGAAATACAAATTTGCAGTTGTTTATAAAAAAAAATATATTACGGCAGTGTCCGTGAGGGGGCAGCATTGTATAGATCACGTGGCCAGACTGTCTTCTCGGCGTAGTTCCGCAGTCGATCGGCAGTCGGTTAAGCGAGACTAGCCTGGGTCCCGTACCAATGGCTAGCGATGAACCAATCTAAGTGCGAGGAAATCGGCTAACGGTTTGTCGTTTTGGACTGTAGCCTACATGACACATTTAAATTATTTTCCACAACGTACATTCGCACTACGTAATATTATAATGTAATACATATCTATACCAGTCCGGAGAGGAAATTACGTCACTAACGCCAATAAGAAGCAATGGCCCATATGGCAAAAAGGCGAACTGAAGTTAGATCCGTCGACAAGGCTACCCACAGAGTCTTCTACCAGAAACATGGAGGTAGGAGATAAATACATTTCATGTAATGCTCCTGTTCCAATTCGTCCGCGTTCGTAGTGATAAGTTACTGCTGCATGGAGTATGACTCGGAACTTAAATGGCTAACAACGTGGACATCTCTGCTCTTTCTGCCGTTCTCCACGCATGCGCTATTTCTCACTTCCGCCCCGTGCCACATACAACGCCCAACAATATTCTCATGTAAATGCACGCCACTACTCTCACGTGATTGTCAGCAAACACTGCTGTCAGCAAATACTGCTAATATAAAATATATATTTTACGCTGACCTGTTTTTTGGTGGTTAATTGCGTCACTATGGTAACCAAACTTCCCTGCCTCAAATCACAGTTCAAATGTCCTTCTTTGACACCAGCTGACAGATTTGCTGGCATTCACGTCATGTGTCAACAGGCTCAATAAATCCGGCGCGGCATTCTATCGGATTCCCTTCCAATAAAAACGATTTATTTCCCAGGTGGTTCAACGCAAGCATCTCACCCTACGCCCCTATTCATTTCTTTTACACCTGCCAATCTCCTGCTTCGATGACTTATATTATTCCAAATTCCCTGCGTCATCACCAGACAACGTATATCAACATTGTGATAATAAATATTATTACAATTCCTGTGTTGTGCATGTCCTCTACCATAGAGAATGGCAAATACATTATTAAGCATAATCACATTTCATATACTTGTTGCTTATATGCTGTTGCTTGACAGATGATACACCGAAGATCTTCAATGTAAAGTGTTTCTTCCAATTATCTCAGCTCATTGTTTTTGTCGATACTTCGACTTCCCTGTTGTTCTCCATTCTCCTCCCGCCCTTTCCAGATCTCTCTTAACGCAGTTTTCTACCGTA
>OZ024855.1:53258663-53271163 GCA_964017155.1 Oasisia sp. SBJ-2009 | reverse complement strand
TGATCTTATATTTTTTGTAGTAATAAATGCCAATGTGTTCCGGTTGGATTGACGTAATAATATAAGGCGGTTGTTTTAAATACAACTCTTATTTATATAATATAGGCCTACAGAGTGACGCAAAACTTGGAAATAGTGTGTGTGTGTGTGTGCGTGCGTGCGTGCGTGCGTGCGTGTGCGTGCGTGTGTGCGTGCGTGTGTGCGTATGTGTGTGCATGTGAGTGTGAGTGAGTTTTTTTTATCGTTTTGGATAAAAATGTATGACAATTACAGAAATCATAAATTGACCTTTGACAACCGAAAACAATCTCGCATCTGTTGAGATTAACGACCAACATACTGACATTATAATTTCTAAAACAAGTGGGTGCGGTTTTTTAAATAAGCTCAACTTTGGTGACACTGGTGTGTTGTGCAAGTACAACAAAAGTCATGGATGTTTTCCTCGGAAACTGAAATATCTTAATAGTTGTCGACAAATGGTTCGGTTGTTATATCAGAGTATGACTGATAATACTCTCTTTATTGGTTACAATCGGAAATATGTTCAAGCATGACGTTAACAGGCTTGGCAAAATTGTGGAAACGGCAGTCTTATCTATGTGCTTGGATTTTGAGCTGCGAATGGCCAGGAAAACCAATGTGATCATACTAACCAGGATATACCGACAAAACGGCATCTTTGTTGCGTCCTCAGTTGTTCGTATCCACATTACGTCTTTTGACTCGTTGTGATTTCTAGTGCAAATCCTGTAATGCTAGTTGTGCATTGCATTGTCTTAATGCTATTGTGGCAATATAATTTCAGTTGATATTAGTAAAATAGATATATATATATATATATATACGTGCTGATTTGAATAAAAATACCGAATGTAAACAGTCGTAAATACAAAACCGACTGAATGCACCGCAAACCTGTGAAATACGAGAGGGGTATATAGAAATAAACAAGGACACCACACCCCTGCTAGATCGCTGATCACCGGGCGTATTGTGAAATAAGCGGCGTAGCGGACATCGAGCGTTTAGCAGAAATCGTTTCCTGCGAGTGTGTCATTTCCTTACTTCGCAGCTACGGCGCGTATCGCAAACACGATCTGTGTTTTGCTTGTCATAAACATCCGTGCATTTAATTAATCACGCCGGAGACAATGTCCGATACGACAACGGCACGCTACGTTAAACACTTTGCTGTATGCGGCGATGCAACCGGAGTAGGCGCCTCACACCGTTTGGAGAGATGCCGCGATAACGTATCTCCTAGAGCGTTCCCCAATCAGGGACATTCCAGACAGTGACAAGATCGCTATCAACATCTCGGCAGCGAGACTACGGGGACTGTCTATGATAAAGTGGGCTTGTCACTGATAACGAGTGTGCCTACTCTACACCTTTCTGCGTGTGCGTATCCTGTCTTCGCTTCGGCTGCTCGACAGACGTGCAAGACCTGTGCGCTGTCGTTGGAACCAATGTGCCCGCAGGAGCATCGCCGCGCTCACGGGAGTGTCCTGCTTTGACGAGCTGGCAACGAGCTGACTTCACGAGTGATTGATCTGCCGTTGTTACGTGACAGCACAACCACATATCAATCACTCGCAAGTGTTGCAAGTCTCCCCATCACTCATCTTCTGAAGAAGCTGCGTGCACATTTGTCTCCTCTCGATCGACAATGTCGCACGGCTTGGCTCGTTTAACTGGGTATATTCTGCTGTTCTCTCTATTCCCCGTTCCAGCTTCCCGTGTGTCCATCTACAGCATTCTTTTCTACCACCGTGATATACGTCATTGTAATCTTCCCTGGTAGATTAGAAAAAGTTATTACGCTCTGTCCTAATTAGCTTGCTGTGTTTTCGTGATAACCTCCATTATGCTTACTCTGTTTTCAAGCTATGTCGATTATACCTTTGTTACTGTTTGGGTTACCCCAATATATACTTATAACACGTATCTTTAAGCCTTTCTTTTATCATCTTATCAATGTCAGCGAAATCTGCACTACAAAATACTACACCTCATATCATTGTTTTATTAGGTACTTTCTTAGCCTTCTATTCTCTTCAAAGACCTTTGGTATCTTCACGAGTTTTTCCAGTTCTTTGTGTTAGTTTATGTCTACAACACGTCTACTAGACTTACTATAACTGCATTTTACGACGTCTGCAAATCTGCCAGGTTTTTCCAGTCGTTCTTCTTAATTACTCAGCTACTTACGATTAGCTCAACGTGATATGAACAACGATGACATTCTTGTAGTCATAACCTTAGGTTTACTGAAAGCCATTGTGACGTGAGACCAACATGTTATAATTTATATAATCTGGAGATAGACGTGTATGTGTGTGTGTGTGTGTGTGTGTGTGTGTGTGTGTGTGTGTGTGTGTGTGTGTGTGTGTGTGTGTGTGTGTGTGTGTGTGTGTGTGTGTGTGTGTGTGTGTGTGTGTGTGTGTGTGTGTGTGTGTGTGTGTGTGTGTGTGTGTGTGTGTGTGTGTGTGTGTGTGTGTGTGTGTGTGTGTGTGTGTGTGTGTGTGTGTGTGTGTGTGTGTGTGTGTGTGTGTGTGTGTGTGTGTGTGTGTGTGTGTGTGTGTGTGTGTGTGTGTAGCTCAACGTGATATGAACAACGGTGACATTCTTGTAGTCATAACCTTAGGTTTACTGAAAGCCATTGTGACGTGAGACCAACATGTTATAATTTATATAATCTGGAGATAGACGTGTATGTGTGTGTGTGTGTGTGTGTGTGTGTGTGTGTGTGTGTGTGTGTGTGTGTGGGTGTGTGTGTGTGTGTGTGTGTGTTTGTGTGTGTGTGTGTGTGTGTGTGTGTGTGTGTGTGTGTGTGTGTGTGTGTGTGTGTGTGTGTGTGTGTGTGTGTTTATGTGTGTGTGGGGGGGTGTGTGTGTGTGTGTGTGTGTGTGTGTGTTTATGTGTGTGTGTGTGTGTGTGTGTGTGTGTTTATGTGTGTGTTTATGTGTGTGTTTATGTGTGTGTTTATGTGTGTGTTTATGTGTGTGTTTATGTGTGTGTTTATGTGTGTGTGTGTGTGTGTGTGTGTGTGTGTGTGTGTGTGTGTGTGTGTGTGTGTGTGTGTGTATGTGTGTATGTGTGTATGTGTGTATGTGATATTGTATATATACAGTTTTGAATAATTACATATTCATATAAGGTGACATCAAAATATATGGTTAAGGTAAACAAACTTCTTTTATATGTCACTAAATTAAATCCACGATGTTCTATCATGCACACACACAAAATACCAAGATTGCAGAGAAAATTGCATGTCACATCACTAGAATATATGGCTCGTTTACCATATCTAGGAATAATATTAAATTAACACCTACAATGAAAACATATAATATATGTTTTCAATGAAAACATATAATATATGTTTTCATTGTAGGTGTTAATTTAATTAATTATATTATAATAAAAGTTACAAATGCTCTTAGACAAGGTTTGTCACATCACATTTTGAACATTTCGTTTCAACGCGCGATCATCGTACATAAACGATAAAACTACAAAGCAGGAGTAGCTACAACAGTAACAAACAGTTCATACAAAGCACACGCTGGACCATTGTTGAAAAGCCTTGCTCAATTAAACGTTGAAAATAATATATTCATAATTTGACAACTACGGATTGTTTGTGAACATTATAATAGTAACCTTCCTACGTATTTGCAAAACAGAACTGTTATTATTTAAGTGCATGTATGCGCAGTCAGAAGACCACAAGTAGAAAGGTTGTTCACATTAAACAGGCAAACACAGACAAACAAAATCATAAACAAAATCCTGTTAAATGACACTTCAAACCCGATAATCGAGTTTCCACTCATTCTTATAATGGTTTTCCAAATGTTAAAAATTCATCACTTCAAATTACGAAACTAAATGTAATAACCCAAATTGCTATATATTCCCAAACACTAAACATTATAGAATGAGTGGAATCAGCAATCATTCTGTAATTCTCTTGCAATTGCGGATCGTTTTGCATTAGTTTAACCATCAGGTAATTTTTGTGTTTACTAATAAAAACATTCTCTATAAGTTTAATTATTATTATTAAATTACTTGATGCTGTGTTGTTTTTGGTCTGTCGTGAAAATGTGCCATTAATTTGTTTGCGATATGTTCGAATAAAATACCTTTATTTTTACCCCACAGCGATATTTTCTTTTGGTGTTCGATAGATATAATGATTAATAAATAAAGTGTATTGCTCAAAAGAGTACACTGAAAACAAATTCTAAGAATTGTACTTGATTAAACACACAATAGTACAAAAATGTTACGGTGAACGTACAAGGTATGTTTTTGAAATTTCCCATTTTTCACATATACGGTCAAATTATATATGTCTGTGTCTGTGTCAGTTTGCTTTAAATAGCCAGTCGTTCGTAGCCGTTGTGGTCTGGGGATTCGGCATGCCTGGGGCCTTGTCGTGAGATGATTATACCGAAGCTGCAGCGTTTATTGTAGCGCACCAGTTCAGCGCTTCCAGCTGAAAACGATATTTTTGCCAACGCTACTCCGTATGAGGTAGAGGTAATTAGGTAGACTAGTCAAAGCTGTACAGTAAGCGCACCTGGAAATTATTTATGGATAATTATATTTTCGTAGATGAACGAAATGACCTGGATAAAATTGGGGGAACAAGTTTAAGACATCAATTTAGTTGAGTAATTTCATTAATAAAATTAATCACCTGTCAAAGTGAATTAAACCATCTAGGCCGCTGAATCTAGGCATTTGGCAGGTAAATTTAGAAGTACTCGTTTGCACTAAATAACCTTTACGTTCGACAAACTACCGTCTGTACCAGGAGTTTTGTAGTCCACCGATGAATAGCAACTTTAAACATCATATTCAGGAGAGTATTTAGTTTGGACATTTAAAAAAAAAGCATAGCACCACTGCAGTATGGCACATTAATCACATTAATCTAGTTTTTATATATGTAACATGTCTGAAACTTAACCATCCGACATCCTAGGTATGTCACTGAACACGCTGAAGAGGTTTCAGGACTTACTAATTAGTGGTAGTGCATGCGATGAACGTTATTAGCATAAATTATATCACGGTATTTGAAAAAAGGCTAGAATCTTCTGCTACCGATTCAAACCTTGGGCAAATATGATCAGTTTACATGTGTATGCATATTGCGCCAAGTTCACTCGTGTATTAGTAGCAACGTGGCAAAATTCTCCACCAGAAAAATCGAGAAAAGTCGACTGAACATATATCGTAATACCCTATGGTATTCCAATAACTTAGTATTGTAATTTTACTTTTTGCTTAGCGTGTAGACACCCATGAATCTATGTGACACAGAAATGTAGTGTCAAAATACATTTATATTTAATTTAATTTTGAATAACACGTCTGCAAAGCAGTAACATGTGAAACCAGTTTGACGCGACACTTCATTACATAAGAACTCACCTCTTTACACCAATGAGCGTATTGTCTCTGAATGTCACAGTGCAATGTCTGGTTCTTGGCGCTCTGGAATAGCACCTCTTGACATCACTCTGTGAGACACTTCGCTCTGACATGTGTTCTTATCATCAAGAGCGGCCTTCTTATGGTCACTCGCGAGGTCACTCGTCATCGAAGGCCGGCCTGGTCACGTGATGGACCATGGCAACTATCTGGAGAAACAAAACCGTCTTCTTCTCTTCGTCTTTGGCGGCTCAGCGACTTTGGGCAGTGTCCTCTTGTGTAACGAAATAATGAGGACCTGTTGTCTCTTAAAAAGGCAAGTTTTTGTTATAGCCCAATATAACCAATCCTCATAATCGTTCAAAACACACTACACTGTACTCCCTTCATTAGAACACCATATCGACGTCTAATGGAAGCGTTCAGCCATGCCGCAATTAATGCGCGAAGACAGTTCATACATAAATACCCACCATTGTCTATAGCCAAGTACCAGGAACTAACAGGCGGCCTTCTATTGTATTGAGTGCTGTCTCTTTGCTCACCCCTGAGTAAACATGGCCGTGTTTGACGGAGATGAGCCAACTTACACAAATGCAGTTTATCATGAAACTGACGCCATCTTGGTGTTAGCGTTTACACTAAACTTGTGAAACAATGCTGTGGCCCACGCACTCTTGAAGTGTGTCTCACGCACACGGTCTCAAATACACCTGTAATAGGTAACTCAGTACTGTCACAGAGCGTTGAAAATAATTATATATGGCTACATAGAGTTCCGTCGTAATGACGATTATGATTAGACTGTGGCAAAAATAGAATAGTTCTGGAAACTCAGGCTCATACCTATTTAACACTCTCCACGCAAATGTCATCTTTGTTATATTACAACAGAATGTGGTTAAACTAAATACTCACCAAAGTGTGTGTGACGTTTTAATAACAGTTCCATTTTAGGCTGTATGTTGGTTATCATATAATCGTGTTATAAAATATTAGCTATCGCTATTCTAAGGCATTGACAGCCCGAGTGTTTTAATGAAAGGCAATATCCTAATCTCATGCTACTTGGCTCTTATCTGTTTACTTTGGATTGTTGGGCATGAATTGTATAACTATATATATATATATATATATATATATATATATATATATATATATATATATATATATATATATATATATATATATATATATATATATATACATATACATATACATATACATATATATGTGTGTGCATGTGCATGTGCATGTGCATGTGCATGTGCATGCGCGTGCGTGTGCGTGTGCGTGTGCGTGTGCGTATACAGTCTGCTGAACTACAAGTTATAATCGACATTATATAGTTTAAACTATATGACATGATTTCGCGTAACATCGTTACATGTTACGTAACGATCTTACGTAATATGAATTTACGTAACATGATCTTACGTAACACTATCTTACGTAGCATTATGTAACGTAACATAATCTTAACTTTACTATAACACAATTCAACCATCTTGTAGATATCGTTGCCGTCCTTGTGTGTTCCTAATTTGATTCAGTTTAGTTATTATTAGGATACAAATGCTAAATATAAATTTATATAATAAATTGTCTCTAAAACCTGATCTAATAATTTCGACGGGATTCTGTGATATCAACAAAGAGACTTGCTGAGGTCAAGGTGTCAAGTTCTTGGCTGACAGCTCAAAATGTGTGTCTTCCCGTCTTCTTTGCCAGTTCTCCTCATGATATAGACATGTGGGCACTGGTCGCCAGTGGCCAGTGCTTGGTTTGTTGCCATGCTGGTTCTCCTACATCATGGTAATCATATTCACTTTCCATATAACGTTTCTTGAAATGTAATTGTGCATAATATTAATAATCAAGAGACAGGATCATCAACCAATTCAAGGTTGTTTCGCGTATAGTTGAATGGCCCACGAAGTCGTTTTCGAATAAGCTAAAACCGTGATTTGCTGTTTGAACTTGTGTCCGTGAAACGACCAGACGACAATGAACCGTCAAATGGTAACAACCTATGTTGGAAACACTGCCTCTAGACAGGCGGGGATAACCTCACGTTCCTGCAAGTCTCGCTCTGACGTCGATTTGTTCACATAATCAAATCATCAAGTGGGACGAGGTACGAGTGATTCCATTTCACAATCACCACGCGTTGTTTGTGTGATTACGTGCAATGCAACAGACAATGCCGCTTTGCCATAGAGGTTCGTACAATTGTGTTTCATTGTAACAGTACTCAGTGAATACAGTTATGCGAAACGAACGTTCACTATACCAAACGACCTCGCTTCGCACTCAGACTTCAACAGTACCAAGCATATACTTATATACCGACTTTATATATTATAAGCCGATTTCTTCCGAGAGCTGACCATTTTTTTCGTATTCTCATGGTCTAAGTTAAATGCGCCGCAGTTTTTATTTGCGTGTCTGGCGTGTAATTCGAGGTTACCGATTAGTTGCAACCATTTTCCGCCGTCGGTTCATTAATTCACACACCCACAAGTTACTTCCCCGCTATGTTGTCTAATCGCGCCATTCACACCGGGCCAGCTGGCGCAAAAAACGACTCCATTTCTCACTTCCACATTGATTACGCAATACGCGCATCAGTTGGTGGCATATACCGTAAACTATTAAGTTATTGGTAACCAGGTTCTGGCAAAAAAGTGGTATTATAAAAAAAAAATGCAAAGGTAGTAATACTGAGTTTGTGTATAATAGCGTAGCACTGTGTTCAGTCACTGGGACTGTTCAAAGCGCTTTGTTGTCATTCCTAGAGGGGCAGCTGATTCGGATGCCATATATCGACTTCTCTAGGAAGCGTTCAGCAACTGCACAGTTCATTTATCCTTTCACATTATAATAGCAGAGAGGTAGGCTCGTTTGTCCGTCAGCCCGCGATAACCGAATTTGCCATCGAACAACTGAAATTGCTTCTACTTATTGATCATGGGAAAATTGAACTGTTTAAAGCCAGTTCTACCGGAACAAATACATGTTATTAGAATAGATTTTGACATTTGTTCGGGGGGCACGTGAATTGTTGTACGGACAAATAAACTTTGTGTTCTATTTGTCCCCTAGACAAGTTACGTACGTGCGCATGTTTGTAAAATGTTGCATTCTGGAGTATTTTGGATGGGGCTGAAACTTGGCCTAACTAAAATATGTATCTGCCAGTGTTATTACTAGAGGTCAACTAATAACGCATTGGGCATTGTTCAGTTAAGCTAAAGTATGACTGGTCTTACCGCTCCATACACCCCTGGTTATGCTAAGTTACGTTTGGCTGACTATCTTAGCGCGGTGAATCACGAATAAATAGCGAAAGAGGAGCGTCCCTTGACAGAATGCGATGTGCAAAAGGGAATATAAATATCGGTTTTGTGTGATGCAGTACGAAATAGGAAGCACCAGTCAGATATACAATTATCACACGGAACCCAACTGCCACAATCGTGCTGCGTGACAACGTAACTAGTTCGCCCACTTCCACAATATGGCCGCCCGAGACCGCATCCGTTTCCGGGCAACGACACGATAAGTTCGCGTGAGGCGTGCGAACGTAAAACGTTCTGTTTACTTTACCCGATTAGCCAATCAGGGGTGCACCCACAAAACAACAACTGTCCGTCTCGTCCGGTTTCCTGTGCTTACGTAGTACACGCGCGTATTTAGGAAATATTTGGACGTTGTAATGTGTGAGCCTGGCTTTCAGTATCGCACCAAGGTGTGAATGAGAGACTAAAGGTTCGCTTGCCACGCTGCACGTCAGGCGTACACTACACGTCGTACGTCACTGTGTACTAGTCACGATGGAAACAGAACAATATATTTGGGGCAAATGCTAGGTTTGTCGATGTTTCTGGACACTTTATACAAAAAAGATAACAATGCAGCGCGAGGCACTCATTGCAACCTTTCTACTGCTAACATCCCAAGATGTTAACAAGTAGGACCTAATATTATTCCCTTCGGCTAATAAAGATTTGACTGAAATACATTTCACGTGTTCTTGCATGACATAAATAGGTTAATTGTACGATATTTGTATGTGATTTTATTGTCTAACAAGTTTACAGTTCGCTGTGTTGGTTGTTTGTTTGTTTGTTTGTCTGTCTGTCTGTCTGTCTGTCTGGCTGGCTGGCTGGCTGGCTGGCTGGCTGGCTGGCTGGCTGGCTGGCTGGCTGGCTGGCTGGCTGGCTGGCTGGCTGGCTGGCTGGCTGGCTGGCTGGCTGGCTGGCTGGCTGGCTGTTGGTTGGTTGGTTGGTTGGTTGGTTGGTTGGTTTGGTTGGTTGGTTGGTTGGTTGGTTGGTTGGTTGGTTGGTTGGTTGGTTGGTTGGTTGGTTGGTTGGTTGGTTGGTTGGTTGGTTCTTAAATAACAAAATGTAATACTGTACATATATGAGTTTAATATAGAGTACATAATCCATAAGGATGGCACAAGAAAGTTCACGCACTTGTTTGTTTCCATTGTGGTCTTTATGTTTCCATTGTTTAACACGATTTAACATTGTGGTACTTATGTTTCCACTGTGGTCGTTGTGTTTTCATTCCAGTCCTTATGTTTGCATTGTGGTCTTTATGTTTGCATTGTGGTCCTTATGTTTCCATTGTAGAGCTTATGTTTGCATTGTTGTCCTTATGTTTCCATTGTAGTGCTTATGTTTGCATTGTGGTCCTTATGTTTCCATTGTTGTCCTTATCTTTCCATTGTGGTATTTATGTTTCCGTTGTGGTCCTTATGTTTCCATTGTGATATTTATGTTTCCATTGTGGTCCTTATGTTTCCATTGTGGTCTTTATGTTTCCATTGTGGTACTTATGTTTCCATTGTGGTCCTTATGTTTACATTGTGGTCCTTATGTTACCATTGTGGTCCTTATGTTTCCATTGTGGTCCTTATGTTACCATTGTGGTCCTTATGTTTCCATTGTGGTCCTTATGTTTCCATTGTGGTCCTTATGTTTCCATTGTGGTCCTTATGTTACCATTGTGGTCCTTATGTTTCCATTGTGGTCCTTATGTTTCCATTGTGGTCCTTGGCTGTCGGCGAATAGATCACAAGTTACTCGTGTTGTCCATAATTGTTGTAAATTATTCTAACCATCTTCTCTTATGTTGGGTACGGTTAGTGTAACTTGCAAAACTCGTACTTTTTGGTTCACAGAAACCGTCACAGGCATCGTGAAGTAACTCATACAACACTGTTGTATAGAGTGCTACGAATCCGAGCCGTACGAACAACGGATGGATTTGCACACATGTTATCAGAAAGTCGTGACAATATCATTCCACCACCTGATAATATGCGACAGAATTATGTGGCAAACGACGTTTTGAGCGTTGGATGAGTGGCTGGATAGGGACCCAATTGGCCATTACAATCCAACAATAAATACATTATAACTGTGTTACTTGTTATTAACTCGTTGGCATGCTTCCATGAACCTAAGTGTCGCAGTGCTAGCACAAAGCTTGTCCGTAAATACGTACGAGTGCAAACTGTTAATTGGTACATGTGTATAATTATTATCACATTGTTGGAAATGTCAGGCCTGATAGTGAAACTATTAGAGATATAATAGCTAATTATAAGTGTGCGCTTGCTTGTGTGCGTGCGATAGTGTGAGCGTGCATGAATGTATACGCGTATTCCATACACGACATGCGTGACATATATGACATACATGACATACATGTATATGCAAGTTTCTTCATATTGAAGAATGTCATATTATGTGACAAAACTGTTCGCCATTGATTGTTCGTTATTGATGCATCCGTCGGTCCGTCGGTCCGTCGGTCCGTCGGTCCGTCGGTCCGTCGGTCCGTCGGTCCGTCGGTCCGTCGGTCCGTCGGTCCGTCGGTCCGTCGGTCCGTCGGTCCGTCGGTCCGTCGGTCCGTCGGTCCGTCGGTCCGTCGGTCCGTCGGTCCGTCGGTCCGTCGGTCCGTCGGTCCGTCGGTCCGTCGGTCCGTCGGTCCGTCGGTCCGTCGGTCCGTCGGTCCGTCGGTCCGTCGGTCCGTCGGTCCGTCGGTCCGTCGGTCCGTCGGTCCGTCGGTCCGTCGGTCCGTCGGTCCGTCGGTCCGTCGGTCCGTCCTTTCCGTCCGTCCGTCCGTCCGTCCGTCCGTCCGTGCGTCCGTCGGTCCGTCCGTCGGTCCGTCCGTCCGTCCGTGCGTCCGTCCGTCCGTCCGTCCGTCCGTCCGTCCGTCCGTCCGTCCGTCCGTCCGTCCGTCCGTCCGTCCGTCCGTCCGTCCGTCCGTCCGTCCGTCCGTCCGTCCGTCCGTCCGTCCGTCCGTCCGTCCGTCCGTCCGTCCGTCCGTCCGTCCGTCCGTCCGTCCGTCCGTCCGTCCGTCCGTCCGTCCGTCCGTCCGTCCGTCCGTCCGTCCGTCCGTCCGTCCGTCCGTCCGTCCGTCCGTCCGTCCGTCCGTCCGTCCGTCCGTCCGTCCGTCCGTCCGTCCGTCCGTCCGTCCGTCCGTCCGTCCGTCCGTCCGTCCGTCCGTCCGTCCGTCCGTCCGTCCGTCCGTCCGTCCGTCCGTCCGTCCATTTGATTTTACTCCCGTCACCTCTGAGAGCATAGACACTTTCATCTCTAAATCTAACCCCAAAAAATCATAAAATCTTGCAGTAAATCAATTTCGGAACCACTTGCAAAATTAATAAATCACTCATTTGCGACCTCAGCCTTCCCAAACAGACTTAAAGAAGCGCAAGTTATCCCGGTGTATAAGAAAAAAGATCCTTTAGACAAGCAAAACTACAGATCGATTGGCATTCTCCCGTTCATCTCTAAGCTATTTGAAAACGCAATCAACTCCCAATTAAGCTCTCATTTTGAGAATTTGTTCAACCCTTTTCTCGGTGCTTTCAGGCCGGGCATGGGGTGTCAGTCCACTCTATTGAGACCGGTAGAGGATTGGCGCAAGGCACTTGACAGTCATAAGTATGTCGCTGCCATTCTCATGGACTTGACAAAGGCCTTTGATTGCCTCCCTCACAGCTTGCTCATAGGTAAACTCAG
>OZ024855.1:53241163-53248663 GCA_964017155.1 Oasisia sp. SBJ-2009 | reverse complement strand
TACATACATATATACATACATACATGTATACATACATACATACATACATACATACATACATACATACATACATACATACATACATACATACATACATACATACATACATACATACATGTATACATACATGTATACATACACACACACACACACACACACACACACACACACACACACACACACACACACACACACACATACACACACACACACACACACACACACACACACACACACACACACACAAAGGTATCAAAACGAAGGATCTTTGTCCACACATACATACTAACGGCCGAGAATGATTAACGATACATTCAGATACTACAACCGTTGAAGTGTTTTGCCTCATTATGGTGTCGAACAGACCATCCTATTGGCGTATCCCTGCTGCTGTTCTATCTAGTACGCATGCGTCGACCCATCATCTTGTGCGTTGTTACCTGGTACAGGACACAATGTTGCACAACCCATTGTATTAATTTTGTTGCTTGGTCTTGTACCCTGAAGTTAGTTTATGGTATATCTTTATTCTCCTCTTGGCATCCCGGTCGTCGAGGGTGACGTTGTCCATGGATTCCGTTTCTGCCGCTCTCTCGTCATCATCTCTTTCCTCACGTTTCCCTCGCTACGCTCTCTGTCAACAGTCTCCAACTCCTCCTATGATGTTGTTCTCCGTTCTTATCCCATCACTCTTTCTATGTCTTTCTTTCGCCCTCCACCCATTGCGCTCTCTGTCTTCCTCGCCAACCTTTGCCCTCAACTTTCTGGACATCTGCCTTCTGCCAGTTTTTCATCTCCCAATCTGTCCATGTAATCAGCCCATTTCAACGTATTTCTCATCAATTTCTTTTTAAAACTTTTCTTCACTCCAACCTCCACTCTCAATACCTCAATTCTTCTTATGCACTTATTGCGTGTTATCCATTGGCCTCTAATGATCACTGTTGAGACTCCTTTTTACAAATTTACATTTTTGAAATTCTGTAAACAATTATTTCGTAAATATATATGCATGCGAACCCGCTGCGCAAAGTGCTAATTTGTGTCATTTTATCCTCATTGAGGAAATCAGTATTTAATTACGATATTCCAGGTGAACTAATGTGGAGTGAAACGATTACGTCGAGTCTTACTGACACATGTGAATCTGTTGGCGGCCATGAACTAACTTAACATGAGTAACATATTCACGCTCACACGTGTCGTAGTTCTGACAAGGGGCCATAAATCCCAGCTCGTAACAAATGTCACAAGCTACAACGAATTGCCTAAAGTGCGTACTGCGTACCTTCTCAAAATCACTGACACTGATAAAATCACTGACGCTACAGACGCAGGGAATCAACCCGGAAGTGACTCAACGTTCTGTCCCAGCATACACGGCGAGGGACTCAGCCTAGAACGGTAATTATTGTCATGCTCGCAACAGCGGAGTGAAAATGATGGAAGCGCGATTCTCTTGTAAACAGCATTGACATGTGATGTAGGGCCTATATTAAATAACAACCAAAGCACCGAGACGTCAGGCTGTATCATTATACCGTGACATCGCCACGGGCAATATCACTACCCAATTATCCGGAAACCGCGACCGTTTTCTTGCGACACATCCGAAGTATCCCAGATAAAGAGTTCTTTGTAATACGTGTATTGCACACTGACATGAAAAAGAGGGCATCTACGGTTTTTTAAAGAACAGTGAACTGTATAAGGAAATAATATTACATTTTGTCTACAAAAGATGCTACAACTCGAGATCTCAAATAATATCAGTTCTACAACTCACGTGAAATACGGGCCACTTCTGCGGCCTCTAGCGGGTTGTTATGGCGGGACCATGTGTTGGATGTGGTGTCAACAGAAAGACCAGGGCGTCATAATAACGAACAGAAGTTAGCATTATTCTTTGAGACAAGCAGGCCCGTAGATAGTAGGGAGAGAGCGCAACAGAACGAGCGAGCGAGCGAACGAACGAGCGAGCGAGCGAGTGCGTGCATGGATGCGTGCGTGCGTGCGTGTTTGAGTGAGTGAGTGAGTGAGTGAGTGAGTGAGTGAGTGAGTGAGTGAGTGAGTGAGTGAGTGAGTGAGTGAGTGAGTGAGTGAGTGAGTGAGTGAGTGAGTGAGTGAGTGAGTGAGTGAGTGAGTGAGTGAGTGAGTGAGTGAGTGAGTGAGTGAGTGAGTGAGTGAGTGAGTGAGTGAGTGAGTGAGTGAGACAAATAGACAAAAAAAAGTGGATGCATGTAATAAATATTAATTTCTGTTGTAGCTACGTCCCAATACCGCTTACTAGCGATTTTTTTATTTGGTGTATTTATATTGATACTTACAAAATTCCGATCGCCAGATATGGCCAACGGCATAATAATCGTATGACACACGGATATCATGTTTCGTCTTTTGCGCCGCTATATCTAAAAATAACTGATTATGTGAACCAAAGCTGATGTGGTGTTGGTGAAAGTGATATGCAAAGTATGGGTCTATGATTTATTTGAAATTTCTATTAAATGACGACGGATTTCTGAATGCAATTTAACGTTCGCTTTAAAGCATAGTGTACCGACATTTCAACATAAATAATTGGACTCGTTCGATATCACGGGTCATCAAGTGAGAACGTGTGCTTCCGAAAAACCTGGTATGCTATTTTCGCGATTTTCACGCAAGAGATACGACAAATTGGAGTTTATGTGTACCATTTTATGATTTAATTATACAGTGGCGACCTATGACATTTAGCCGAGCTGTTGCTGGTTCTAAACAAATGCGCAAAGACACCGGGGGTAATTTCTTATGTCAACGTTGTCAGCTGCTCTACGCTTCGATGCGTCTATATTCCTACGCTGCCATTTGCATTGAGGGCAGAGGCCCAACATATTTGGCAATCACAACTTGTGGGAACGACCGTTTGAATAGATTGTTACTGTAATTGTTTTCGTAATAACAGGTTTGCGAGACGTTAATTTCTCGTTCATATAACGCTATATTAATAGCGTTATCGGGCGCCATTGAAAACACCTGATCGTAGATGAATTTAAGCCGTCACGCGTGGCTGCACAGTACGTGAATGTAGCCACTCGCTGTAGTGTGTATTGTCGTGCTTACGTCAATGGCTTTTCTCTCGTTACAATCGCGTTGTATTGTGTTTTGTGAGACCGGGCCAGAGGACACGTTCCAAAATTGTTGCCAGCGTCGAAGTGATTTGACATCTACAAACGCGTGGGCCAAACGCCAACAGGAGATCAAGTGGATGATAGGTCAACGATGCGCGACGAAATACAAGAGCTACTAACTAAGCTTGACATCATTATTAGCGAACCGTGGCGTTGTTGCAGTTCCAAAAAGGATTGCGCTTGCATATTGCAAGAGACACAGTCAAGGTATGCATTCTGGGGAATAACTTACTGCGTTGCTGCCTAGCAACAGCTTATGCCCATTTGTGTACTCCACCTACAGTTCTTCATCAAGTTGTTTTGGTTCATGTTGTTTACACCAGGTGTCATCTATAAACCGGTGTATCATGTTACGTCTTTGCGAAGCACTGGCGATGAGTAACTAATAATTAAATAATCTTGTTTTAACATGCCACACATACGTTGACACGACGCCTTTCTAAATTGTGTACCGGGGTTTTGCAGAGTGTAAGTATGCTCGTGCGTAGGTGCATGCATGTGTGCGTACCTACGGTTCACGTGTGTTATGTTCAACGTAGGTGACGCGGACGGGCATAGACGCACCCCATTCACTGAAATATAACTTACGAAACAGCATTGTTTTTCAGTAACACGGAGTCATTGACATGTTAGCTGAGTAGTCGAAATTAAAGATTCACTGCGTCGTTGATTCTAGAACCAATGTTAACAGAACAATGCATTAATACACAATGGTGTATTAAGGCACGTCGTTAGATTGGCGAATAGTTTGTAATACACATAATAATACACAGCATTAAAAAGATAGTATGTGTACATGTGAAATAAAATTACTCGTACTCATGCAAATAACTCACTTCAAAACATAGTTGTGCGTGCTGTTTCGCTATAACGTCTTATTACCTGGTTCGTTTTCGGATACGTTTTCACGAAGAACGAATTGTATACAATAAGATATTAAAGAAAATACAGCGTATAGTACTATACTATTTCTCAGAATGCACAGCGGTCAAATGACACACAGAGGGAGTTCATATATTCAGTTACGCAACACGCGGGAGTTCACGGTTTGTGTCATTTTATTGTTAATTCTGGCTATGTATAAACGCAGACGAGATTATTGACAATCTGGTCCGGACATCGCGTCCGTTGGGCCCCGAGAGACACGTGGTTGCTCGCGGCGATGGTCTCGGTCACAGTGACGACGCCGACAATATCGTGTGGTACTTCAGACGAGACGCGTGGCTACAGGCGTCGATTCCTAATATTTACAGCGAACGACAGACGCACCTGCGCGATAACGCAAGCGGTGGGACTGTCGCACTAGCGGCTTGCAGTGAATAAATAACGCACATTATAATAATAAAAATACATATATCGTCTCGCTGAGTCACCGGAAGATCACCGGTTCGCGAACCACTCACCAGGTGTTGCGACGCCATTTTGTTTATTTAAACATCCATTAGGTCATTTGTCGCTACACGGCGGCGCCGGAAGCGCCGTCCTACAGTGGCGACGTGCGGCGGAGGGTGATAATGGCAGCGGCGACTAAAACCGTCATGCTGTCCAATGAGTTTACATCTCGGCGGGCGGACGCCGGCGTTTCTTGCTGTCCTTCCGGCGTTTCTTGCCACCCTTGCCAGCCTTGCCGTGCTTCCGCCTGCGCCGTCGGCTCCTGCGGCGCTTCCGGTCGCGCCGGCGCAGATTCTTCGCGGCGCTGAATTGCATCTTCGTCGAGTTCTGTGACTGCACATACTTCTTGCACTTGCAGCCCCGGACGACGTCGATACGATACGTCCGCATCTTGCCGTTCGGACACGCCAGTTTGATCTTGCGCCGCCGGACCACGTGGTCGACGCATCGGTATTCCAGCACCTTAATCCGCGAGTGGATCTTGACGACATCGGAGTACCAGGGTAGTGACGACGACGGCAGACAGACCCCGGAGCAGATGACCTCGCTGATCGGCTTCACTGACGTGCAGAAGCCGTCGGAGATGATGCGTTTAGAGCGCAGCTCCTTACACTCGTAATCTGTAACAAGAGCATGTGTGAGCCGTGGAGACGGGGAACGAACGGGCACAACTGAGTGGGATGACATGGGGAGGGAGTAGGCGAACCGGCCAGGGTAAAGAGGGGATATGGTGTGGAAACGAGGTTTTGCGGGACAGAGGCAGTTATATGTATTAACACGCACGCACGCACGCACGCACGCACGCACGTACGCCTGCAGGCACACGCATACGTGCCATCGCACATGCATGCGCATATAAACATGCACGCGCGCGCTCTCATACATACATACATACATACATGCGCACAGCGTTTATGTATTACACATATACAAAACTATACAAAAACACATACGAAATTAAACGAAGAATGATTTGCATCAGATGCCGAGTGTTGCAGGGCGCAGACCACGAGCTGCTGGCGGTCACAACGACCGTGGTCACAGCTGTAACAACAGATGACTGGCTGTTCCACCCCCTACAAGACCCCAGTCGCACTAGTACAGACGACGTCTACGGGAACGAGACGTAGCCACGTACGACGACGCCATAACAGAACTTTATGGATAATCAGAAAAACCGCGACGCCTGATTAGAATCTGTCGGGGCTTTAAAGTACGGGGTACGACGACAGACGATATGTGTGTAGGCGTTAACGTGGAATTAAGTAAGCCGCAATATCCCCGTTTCTCGTATATGTGTTTTACTTTTTGGACACGCATTATGAATGGAGAACGCTGTGAAAAAAGCGTAAGCGCTTCTGGAGGGCCATTAAACCTTTTCGGTGCGATTGCATCGTAACGGTGTGCGCCACAATAGGTTTCAACCACGTGAGCATTAAGCTACGTTCACGCCGTGTGTTCATGCGATGACAGTTGTCAAGCGGGCAAGATTGTGTTTATCTCGCACCTTTAAATAAACAAGTGTGACAAAGTTCAATCGACCGGTAGGTTCAATAAACAGGTACGGGAATGCTAACAGTCACTATATAGACTCGTGAGCCTAAGATCTTAGTACAAACACTTTGTCAACTGACCCACTTTTGTCGTTCCCAATAATTCAACAGGTAATAGTGTGGTGCTAACATGAATGGTCTTTTTATATTCGTCCTTCCCTACCAGGTATGCGAGAACATTCGATACCCTTGTTATCAGTCGGACACTGGCTGCGACGTTTCAACACCTCGCTGTTTACTCGTTCGAAACGAAGAGCTTTCGTCTCATTTTTTATCATTTATCTATAACACAGGAGTCGTTTTTATGATCATTACTTTGAACCCGGTGGTCTGTTTACATGATCAATTCCCCCGCCCGGCTATGTCGCCATCTACCGAGACGCCATGTCTAGACACCCTATAGTCAGATAGAGCAACCATAATGAGGGCGATTACATTGTACATTCCGAAGTTGCAATACATTTTTGTCAGCATTTATAAACAACATTCCTACGGTTGACTCGCTTATCGATGATATTTTTTGTCAGGTGAAGCTGTTTTACAAACACACCGGGGCATATCTGACAGCGTCGCGTTCAGGAGACTAGCTCGGAAAAATGAAGCAGCACTCGTCATTTATTCTCCGCTGAAGCGAATCCATTTATGTCGTTAGTAGAATTCTTTCATTTCAGCGATATTTGATCGATGTGTGAACGAGGTAGTATATCCGCTGTTGTTCGCAAGATAATCAAGTTGTCCACGTTGGAGCCAGGAGCGATGAGTCTCGCCACCACGTGGCTGTAGGGCGCCTGTTTCACTACGTCACCGAGTCTTTAATATCAGTCATAGACGAGGCTATGTTCAGAAGAACTCAGTACCTGCCAGAATTGGTCAACGACTGTGACGTGACGCGACGCGACGCGACGCGACGCGACGCGACGCGACGCGACGCGACGCGACGCGACGCGACGCGACGCGACGCGACGCGACGCGACGCGACGCGACGCGACGCGACGCGACGCGACGCGACGCGACGCGACGCGACGCGACGCGACGCGACGCGACGCGACGCGTCGCGTGTGTGTTTGTGCGCGCGTGTGCGCGCGTGTGTAGGTGCGTTCCTATGTCTTTGTGTGCGTTTGTATATGTATGTATGTATATATATATATATGTACGTACGTGTGTACATATATTTGTAAGTATGTATATGTATGTATTTATGTATATATGTATGTATGTATGTATGCATGTATGCATGCATGCATGCATGCATGCATGCATGCATGTATGTATGTATGTATGTATGTATGTATGTATGTATGTATGTATGTATGTATGTATGTATGTATGTATGTATGTATGTATGTATGTATGTATGTATGTATGTATGTATGTATGTATGT
>OZ024855.1:53221163-53236163 GCA_964017155.1 Oasisia sp. SBJ-2009 | reverse complement strand
GTTAGCCGGAAATGGGGGCAGGTTTGCATTCTTTACGTAGTGGCAATAGACCACAGTAGGTGTGTATGTAATACTATTAAAAAAGATATACAGATTATATAGCATACACGTGACTTAGTCCCAAAGACTTGAAAGGCATAGTTGACCGATCAAAGGTACGTGCCTAAAAAGATACGGTACAGCGTGTAGGGGTGATTCCAGGACACTTCCGTTAACGGGAGTAACTACGGAAAGGTTTAGACATGAACAATCTGGAGAAAGTGACAAATAAAATGCAATGTACGAAGTACTTGTCGTAAAACAGATTGACGTCATCAATTAACGTTTAAGAAATTTCTTGGGCAATGTTTTTGATATTGTCATTTAGTTTTGGTTGGGTATAGAAATTTCCCTATGGAAATCCGGATTGTCTGGTTTAAGAATCAGATGTCCAATGTCCATGTTCTAAAATGTTCTTACCGCAGTATGCGAAATTCCTTGTCATTCTGTGCGCTTTAACATGGGGAATAATATACGATTAATTGAAACATACCCAAAGAAAAACTTGCATATAGTCACACACTCTGTGGAAGTCTCGCGAGATCTCATTGATATATCCCAGGTTGCAAAGCGAACTCCTTGTGGGAACGCGTTGCAAAATTAACGAACGTAGAAAATAGGACATGTTAGTTTATTGGTCTTACGAATTTGTAATACTAGTCTTTTAGTTATGTACTATTCGAGACTGGCTCTAATGGATGTTTATTGTTGTGTTGTGTACGTCGTTAATAAGGGAGTTCCTCTACTAATACCAGATGTTCTGGCTTAGTCATCAAAAAGTACACTGCCGCATCGTATAAAGTAACCCTAGTAATAGGGTGGCTTCGTCGGGCGTCAGGTTACACAAACACGTTGCAGTGGATCTGTCAACTAGTTAATCAATGCGGTCATCAATCGTTCTGTGCGTACTAATGTTTGATTCCTGTGACGGATCACCCTCTGTTGCTCATTGTCCGAATCATGTTGACGAAATACAATACTTTCATTCACTGACCGTCCCTTTGCTTCCCGTCTACCTTCTAAATGGTTACTAGTAATGCATCCTCAGCGTGTTGACATTAGGCGTTTATTCGGGGATGAGGAGGAAAACCCGTTTTCTGTCTCGTTGTATGAGAACAATAGCTCCGTCATCATCGCATGCGTATTTCCGAATGTGATCATAGCGTCATGACGTAAACGCACAGTACGTCATAATCGACAGCGCGCGCGGTTTTGAAACCACAACCTCACGCCCGTTGTGGCTCGAGCGGAGAGCACGTGTCTGTGTCTAAATGCAGTAAACATGCAAACTGAGCACATCGTCCGCGTGTCCTAACGCTCAGACCACCCGTACGTCATCGTAGAGGTGGTCACGTCACTGTGCCGACCACTATCTGCCAACGCGAGAGGAAGCTAAACAAGTCGATCGCGCATACGTGGAGATACCGCTGCCGGCGCCGAGTTTGCATGCACCGGGCCTCGAGTGCGCGAAAACACGTCACATAAACACGGCTGCGTTTTTTTCACCCTTGCTATCGCATAATAAACAGTTCGAAACCGTATACCAGAGACGATAGAAAAAAGATCGGTGCAGCAACAAACACCGTATTCGAGTTGCCGTGTACGCCGGCGATACAGTTTCGGCGAGGCCATTCGCTCGGTTAACGAAAATGAGAGTGGAAGGGTTAGCGGCACGAGCCGTAGGGGGTGGACGCCTGGGAAGCCGCAACGGGCGGGACAGGACAGGGAGGGCTTGTAGCAACTCAGTGTTGAGATAAGGTATCCCTTTCCAGCAAACTTTAATGGTACACCTCCGCTTGAAGCTCGCGACGGCCGAAATACTCGATTGGAAGATCCGAATAATACTCAAATAATTGGTCCGGCTGATTTCAACAACCGGTAAAGGTCTATCATTTGGACGGACAGATACTCAACCAAGACATCCGACAAATACACACCCAGGTGATCCGACAAATAGCCGATCAGTTGTCCGACAAATATTTGAGCATCTTGTCCGATAACTATGCGCCAAGTTCGTCCGATAATACTCGATCAGCTGGTCTAACAAAATGCTCCACATGCTTCTCAGATAAATACTCCCAAAAGATGATCAGGTAAATACGCGACCAGCTGAACGGGAAATGATATCGACAGGTGCTAATCTAATATTACGTACGACAGGATGCGCGTGAGTTGATGCAATGCAGCGAGCAAAGCCTGCTCATTGTCAATACTATATATGTTGTATCAAACTGCGGAGCGGCGGGAAGTCACTACAGACGGGAAACAGCTGACTTATTCCAAAAGTAACCACAACTAGCACCCTCAAACAGAACCAATATGACCTGACCGCATCGGGTTCGTAAAAGGCATGTTGGCGCATTCTCAATCCTTGGGTAGGCCTGCCAAAAGCGGTTTACATTTCTTTCTCCGGCAACCGTATTCATAAGAGTATTTTATTGACTTTTGTGGAAAGAATTAAGCCACCCTGTAAGTACTGCGCGAATTGTATTAATATATATATATATATATATATATATATATATATATATGAATACACGCACGCACGCACGCACACACCCACACCCACACCCACACCCACACACACCCACACACACACCCACACACACACACACACACACACACACACACACACACACACACACACACACACACTCGTCTATGACCATATAATCGTCTGTACGGTTAAGGAAGCGCAACTACCCACACTCCAATAGGAAACAGAATCAGCTTCTCACGATTGACATATCCGCTGATCTAGACACTACTTTCCGCGTGTCAAATAAAATGAGCTATTGCGTGGCTCAAAACGCCACACACTCTTTCCTGGTTGCACTGTTAGTCCAAGAAATCTAGCCCACTTTCATCTAACCCGGGACAAACTGAAACAGAATTTGCTTTACCAAAATGCTTTTTCTGACGTCTCCTGAACATTACAGTAAACGTATAATAGACGTCCCTGTTAGGGACGTTTTATAATTAACCTATTTCCAATATGGCCGCTATCAATCAAGCTCGTGCCATATGTTAGTTGTCAGATAACATACTTTAGTTGGACACAAGAAATACATTAACAATTTGAGTGAGTATACCTAATTTACGGCCACCATAAATAAAAGGTGTGCCTTATCCTCGCTGTCAAGTCACATAGGTCTATATTAGTTATTATAGTTATTCTGAGACGGCGTTTTGGACACAAACATTCATCCGAAATATTCTTAAAAGTGATTAGGTAACTTACTCATTTACATAAATATTATATTGCCCCGAACGGCAACATGTTATCAGATATTTACTCGAACGTACTACATTTACGTTCAATGGATGCAACATTTCATATTATTCATGTAGGTAGGTGCGCGTTATCTTACTTGACCACCTCCACCAAACACATCATAGGCATCATTGAAATATGGCGCCTGTGAATTGATACCACAATTATATAAACTGTGATTAGTACCATAGCTTTCTCTACATACGACAAGGCATATGATAGCCACCAGTTCTTTTGTTGCTGTGAGCTGGGTGGTCTGCGATGACAGACATCTTTCATTCATGATTCACAAAGTCCCATCCCCACTATACGCTGGCTTCAAGTATGTACATGGACCTTCCACACAACCAACTCGTGGCAGAAACAGAAGCCATGCCGCCTGGGTGTTCCTCAAGTTGTTGGCAGTGCTTATGGACTGCACGTGCAATGTGCTCGTATGAGGTATGCAGTCCGCCATATAATAACCAAAGTGTTTTATGTTGTCACGGTGACGTCCTTCTTTGTCACAGGGCCTATTCGACTGAATACCTGGTGACAGACAAGGGCATCGGTCTTGACGCTGTTTAATCCTGAATCCGTTTGCCAATCCCAATAGGCCACAGATTGTGTTACAACAGAAAACTGTCGAGATAACGAATAACCGAATAATACACACATCAGGATAAAGAACTTTCTTATTTTTTATAGGCTATAGTCAGCTCTTGTAATGCTTGTGTTCTTGGACTCTGGGATTGTCACCATCGCAGTAGGAAGACAAATAAGTCCAGTAACAACAGTGTCTTTGGTTCAGGCAGACACGAACTGGTTTGGATAATTAGCACGCAGGCATCATGCTTTTCATGATCTGTGGTTTACTCAGCCTCGTTTGGTTTGTCACTCAGATACCGCATGAAGCCGTTTTGTTTGTCTTATTCTTCACAAATTCCCACGTTTTCGGAAGAATAATCCTTCCACAACATGTCATCTGACAACGAAGATAAGGCAAGATTCTTAGTGATGGCGGCCATATTTCATTTATGCAAATTACACATATTTTCCCTGCACATATTTCTTATTACGTTTTGTATTGTGTTCTGGTGACCTCAAAAACACATTATGCCATGACAATCTGTTGCTGTTTGTTGCAGGTATTTCCTTGACTGCATTGACGTTGTGCGTGCTTCCTGAGGAAGCACCCACAAGTCGGACACGCCCAGTGCATGACGGGAGTACCAGTCCGGATATAATCGTAATGTAGGTGAAGGTGAAAGGTATACTCAGCCGTCTCAATATACGGAGCTATGCTGACTCTATCATGTCACTCCACGTGTCCGAATCTCCCATGGGAAAGTATCCAATATAGTATATGGGTATATTGAGTAAATGGCGATTCCTTCGTTGGTTGCAAGCGCGATGGTACTGTTGTGACGTTCTTTGATCACAGTTAGAATTACACATTTTATAAGGAGAATTAACTTTGTGGGAGTAAGAGGCAGCCGGATGACATGTGGTTGCATCGAACGAGAAAAGACGAGAACACACCACAGAAGACAACAGAGAACAGAGAAACAAAGAAAAAAACACCGGGAGAAAGGAAAATTCCGCAGCTGTGGTGGAACGGCTGCGTGACGCGGAGTGACGACAGATGGAGGGAGTTGAAATATTGAGAGGGGGGAAGACGTTTTTTAAAGAAGGGGAAAATGATGCACGTGCTGACAGGGAGTCGTGGAAGACGGCTCCGGAACGAAAGACACAACAGGACGTAGACGTCGTCACTGCAGACTGGCACGAGAGGAAAGACCATTCCGCCGTGGCGTAATCTGCATGCAATCGTACACAAGCAGTTCTGTGTGCAAGACCTGTTTATACGCAGCGCACATACCGTCATGCCTTCTCCTCGGCCCGAACGAACTTTGTCACGAGGCAGCAGTGACGGGGCGGTCTAGTCGACGCTCTAATGAGGCGAAAGTTCAGTTCACCGGAGGTCCAGGTGCAGCGACAAGCAGGCTCTCGTCGAGGCACGGGGGTTACGAAATACGGGTGAAAGGTGTAACCCATTTCTCCTTGTGTGGTCGGATCCCCGGTGCGGAAATATGGCGGTCAACGGGGGACCTGGTCTGACAGGTTTTGTAGGATAGAGAGCATAACCACCTGGCGGATGGGAGACGAGTCAGCAGAGGTCGAACAACAGGTGCTGACGACAGCTGCTGTCAGCTGTCATCAGAGAATGTCAGAGCACCGCCACCTCGCTGCAGCGACACCAGCGACGCGACTGCGAATGCTGTCATACTTCAACGAGAAGCTCACTGAAGTTCTTTATTCGCGTTGGTATGTTTCTTTCATGCAGGATTTTGTCTCCGGTGTTATAAAATAAAATAAAGGAGACAAAAAGGTGCCACATTGTTTGTGCTATTTAATTCTCGAATGAGAGTGCGGTGTATGTGGTGGTTAGTTGTTGGAGGGTTCTCTCCATAGTCACATTTGGTCGGCCTATTGCACGACGAAGGACCAATGACCGAAGAGAGCAACGAAGCCGAATGAGATTGACAAGTCCTCAAGTGAGAAAGGGTGCGGCAAATAGGACATAGTGGTGGAAAACATCACGGGCACGTGAAGAGGAGAGGTCACAACTGAACTATATGTTACGATCATGTGAAGGGGGTAAGAGAAGATCAAACGAAGAAAATAGTTAAGAAAGGGCTGCAACAAAGAGAAAGAATATAATGCTTTTTCGACCAATATTGTTCCTGACCATCATCCCTGTAAAGCAGGAACAATAAGGGAGCACACAAAGTGGTTGTTTCCCAACTACCCCTTAAGGACTACACCGCGTCCGACAACCGTTCTGAGGCGGCTGGAACAAAACGAACCGATGTCCAAACATGTCAGACATGTTGCTAATGTAAAAACGTACACGTATAATTTAACAATGATTGTACATTTTCATTCCAATCAAGTGGCAAGTGTATACGAAAGCATTTGGCTTATCACAAGTCCAAACATGTTGGCCCGCCCCGTCGGTTTGTTTGTAAACATCTACTCGCTGTCAGCCCATTTACGCAGTAGCTAAATACTTAGTTTGAATGAGTACTTCCTTCACTGTGGGTTTTTACCAACGACTCTACAGACATCTACAATATGTTGTTAACATATGAAGCCGAACAATCCACAAATAAATATTCAGTATTTAAACAACCTCAGTGTCCCCCGTCTGTTGACTGTTGTTGTACCACTTCGATAATCGTTTGGAATCGGAAACGAAGTGTCGCATTATGTCAGAACATTTCTGAAATTACCTCGGAATTGAACTATGGGTGCATTCCGCCTTCCTGGTTGATATAAGCAGGACAATATCAGACATGGTCTAACGGCACAACTAGACCGTGATGTTTATGTCTACAGTCGCCATTACACATGGATTTAGTACCAGCGCATCTTGTACATTTACTACAACTCAGAGCAGTATAACAGTACAACGTTACAATTATACATTTTGCACCGGCACAGTTTCTAGCAGAACAATTCACCAACGGTACAACTCGCAACGCCGCTACGATTTACGTACGTGAGTAGAAGTAATTGAACCAGACCAGCATGAAAAGAGCAATTAACCTCCTTCACACAGACGTGTCTGTGGTACAACTTGTAACAGTTAAGTTAATAGTCTTCGCGCAAGAAAACGTTGGAAGCCCAACAGAAATTTGCTTTACCTCTCGCGAATAGTACAATTTGTAAAAAGTGATTAAATTGCTCTGGTACAAATTATCTTGACACAGAAACGTGTATCATTGTAAGTCAAGTTGCAATGGTATTTTGTTAAGGTTAAAACAAATCCACAGATGTGGCAGTTCCGACAAGGATTTGCGTTCCACTTGTAACCGAAGATTGAAATTGTAATAAACGAGTTGTTTTACATGTCTATCCCAATGTCATATAATACAATCTTCCAAGAAACGTAACAAACTTGTTCACAATAATCGATTTATCCGTAATTACGAGTGAACGACATGTAATGTCAATTATTTGATGTTATGTTTTTATCACCAAAAGGGGCATAATTTCATATTCGTGCATGATTATTGTCAGGTATATTTCCCGATATTAACTGGAAGGATGTATCTTACTCATAGATATCCATGGCGTGACGGGTTGTTCGACAAAGAAGCACCCACCGTGCTGATGGTTACCGGAAGTTGCCTGAGTGGGGCGGTCTGTCTCACACAGGCCAGCGAGCAACATCAGATCACGCCGCACGTTTGCACAGAGACAATTTAGTTCATAAAGTAATAATAGGAAGGAAAATGTTAGCTAGGATCATAAATTGCATTGGTAAGACAGTTATTTTATCATACATCTTTATCATATCTTTCGTATTGTATGTATTACGTGTTTTAGTTCGAGAATGATCTAGCGCTTTGTGAGTTGCATAACTTCGGGTAGCAGCTGTAACAACAAACCAACTGTGTTGTGTTGATAATTTTGGATAATTTTGATAGAGTGCTGAATAGAACAGAGATGAATACACGCCAAAGCCACTGCTGCTGATAGGTGAATGACTCATGTCTTTGGAGATGTACCTTACGATGGTAGTATTATATTCTATCAGACTTCGAAACATCGCTGCTTGCCTTTCACAATACTATTTACTCGCTTCAGTGAGCGACATTCATAATTATAAATAATAACCAGCATGTCACCAGTTCAAATTAATCGGTTAATGGGATTCGCGTCGGTTGAAATCGAACACCCTCGTTGACAACCCGCGACAGAGATCGCGACTAAAATGCCTGCGCAGTGTACACATGTCTGACAGAGCAAGTCGTGCAGCAGACTGCCTGTCGTGACGTCACAGGCCCACATACCACCAAACCAATTGCAAGGCATTACAACTCGATCTAAAATAATACAGCCGTCTTACGAGAAGCATGTCTCCAGTGAGACAAGTTCCGTTTGTGTACCTGTTTATTGGTTTAGTATGTATAAAACAATACAGACACAAACCAAATCAGCGGTCGAACATCGTGGGTGTCCGCCACGCCTTAACTATACTACGAATTACTATTCAACGCAAGTACCACTCAACGCTAGTAGTTGTAGAAGAGGCTAAACTTCGCCCGAACCCTGTACATGTTTCTCCTCAGGTTATCTATATCCGCTCTAATGTCCTAATTAGCGATACATGCGGTATGGTCTCGACAGGTTTAATCAAAGGCAGGTTTCTGACGCCTTCGGTTACATCCCCATTTAACACGTTTCCCTACGCCATATCCCCGGGCTGAGGGAAAGGGGAGCACATCCCAGAGCGGTACCATCCTCCCAGCAGTTAGCCGCTGCTCGGCGCTTATAGAGGCCAACCACAACCACAACCACAGGCCGCCTGCCGTCAACCTAAGAATATAGTACTTCAGAAATGATGGATCGCACACTTGTACGGCCGTCTTGACAAATAGCGAATATTCTCGAACTATGATCTTTACTGCGTGGGACGAAAGCTGCACTGCAATAAGCATCTGTTTGAACGTTGGCACAATTTACTTGAACCTATGCGTTGTCCCAAGTGTACTGAGTGAAGATATAACGACCAACATAAGGTGTTTCACGATCATACTCTAGGTTGCTACCCCGAGAACTCGATATCGTGTACGACTGAACAGGTCTGCCAGGGAGTAAAGCGTAAAACGTTTAGAACAATCCTCAGTATTTGATACTCTGTTTGTTATATAAGAACTTATCTTTTACTTACCTTCGTAGATTTGGAAAAACCATATGACAGGGTGCCCATGGATCTGGTGTATTTGTGTCTGAGAAGGAGAAGGGTCTCAGAGAAGCTAGTGAGGTTAGTAGAAGCAACATACCATGGAGAATCAACAGTAGTGAGAACCATGCGTAGCCGAACTGATGAGTTTCCCATCAAAGTTGGTCTACACCAGGGATCAGGGCTAAGCCCATTCCTGTTTATCATAGTATTAGATGTCAAGAGCGAAGAGTTCAGATGCGGGTTGTCAAGTGAACTGCTGTTTGCTGACGATACAGAGGAGGAGTAACATATACAGAGGAGGAGATGCAGAGGAGTTGGCTTGGATGGCAGATTGAGATAGAGAGCAAGGGACTAAAAGTCAATATCGGGAAAACGGAAGTGATGGTCAGCAGCAGGAGAGGAACAAAAGCAAACATCAAAGACAGCCAAGGCACGAACCTCAGACAGGTGAATAAATTCAAATATCTAGGTGTCACCATCAATGAAGAAGAAGGATAAGAGGAAGCAGTAAGAGCAAGAGTTAGTGCAGCGTGGGGCAAGTGGAGAGACCTATCCGGAGTTATCAGTGACAAGAAAATACCAAGGAAATTAAAGATCAAGCTCTACACGACTGTAATTAGACCAGTACTTCTGTATGGAGCAGAATGCTGGACAGTTAGAAAGACGGAGGAACAGATTCTCGAGAAAACAGATATGAGGATGTTGAGAAGAATAAAAGGAGTAACATTGAGAGACAGAGTAAAGAGTGTGGACATCAGAACGGAGCTAGGTGTGAGTAGCATACAAGAGAAAGTAAGAGAAATGATACTACGCTGGTATGGACACATGCAGAGAATGGAAGAAAACAACGAAGTGAGAGCAGTTGGTGACACGAGAGTGCCAGGAAAAAGGCCAAGGGGGAGACCAAGAGGGCGATGGATGGATGGCGTCCGAAGGGATATGCAGGCACTGCGGATCACCCCGGAGGATGCACAGGACAGAACATTCTGGAAATCAAGAATTCGAGCCGCTGACTCCACCTTGTGGGAAAAGGCGAAGAAGAAGGTCTTTTTACTAACCTTTCTTTTCTCAAAATAATCACTACGGAATATTGCAACAATCGTCAGTTTGTTTTATAGGTAAATCAGATTATTCGTATTTATTTCATATGAGGTAATGGAATATTACGATGGTGGTTGCATTGCTAATATATACGCCGTTGGAGAAACATTGCTGAACCGGCTGGTGTAGAGATGAAGCAGACCGCACGCAGCTGTGGTTCCATCGTGAGGTTGGCAAGAGAGAATGCAACACGGAGGAATTTCGTCACTGCCCTAAATGCCAGTAAGCGTCATAGGCAGTAAATAAGTAAGCGATTCGCTTGTTTGGTTCAACAAGAGTGAAGAGACAGTGATTGTGCTGGTATTTTTTTACAATATCCCCAACGCAAAGGTTTTGAACTTGACTAAACTATCATGATTAAACTAAAAAGTAACTAACAAATCCATTTGAATCTACCATATTATAAACATTTACATCAAATACATCTATCGAGTTGCCTGAACAGTCAATGGGTTATTTTTAAAGCCCCTCCATACGGAATCGCTCAGGAAAAAACTAGGTCAAATGACCTTGAACCGCGCGTGAACCTACTCCATTCTTATATTACTCGTTACAAGCGCCTGGTGACTAGGTCAACAAAGCCGCTCGAAATGCGGTGTGAGCTGACGGAAAAAAACGGATGCAAATCAACGAATGTCACCATTTGTTACAAAACAATTGCGCTGCAGTCCAAACAAACGAGCACGATTCGCCATTTCAAGCTATCTCCGGTCGCTCCTTATCGGTGTGCTGATTTGATAACAGGGGAAGTCTATATCTGTTCCAAATACCCGACGTCGTTATCGCATCACCCGTTGTTATTACCTACTAAATAATCGACCCTGAATGAAGTTGTCACCGCCGCATGTTATTAAATGTCATGTTCCTCAGAAAAGCGTTGACCTCCGCGGTACGGTATGTCAGGTTCGATTATGTAAGTGAACGTTTCATTAAGTATTGCGCGGGCAAACACAATGATAACATGCGTAGTGAACTGTTACGAGCAAAAAACGTGACAAACGCTTGTTACGTTTCTATATTTTTGTCAACAAATTATCGCAACAGAGGTTTTCTTGTGCTTCAAACGTTGTCGTAAAAACTACGTTCCCCGCAATAAAATTATGGACGGCTTGTCGCTTCAGTGCGTGAGTGATATATTTGACAGTGGCAGTGGTCGCATATAAAAGAGTGTTTTTTACATTAACGCGTACAGAGTGTCGAAATACCAAAGTCCAACTTTAACATAGTATGTCAAGCGAAATATATGTATATAAAATTACTTTTCAATTACTTTTTGTTTCTTCAAAACAGCGCTAACTATAGAATATGTGTTATCTTTTATCGGCTTGTAATCTCTTTGGCGGCTGTTTCTTTGCTGAACGAGAGAGGGTTAGACTAAAGTCCACCAATCCATTGCTTGGCTTATAAATATAGCGCACATGTTGCGTATCAGTGTTTGACGGAACGAACACAAACTAAGATAACTGTAGTGTAAGTGAATCCATTCGGTAAAAGATTCGTTGTAACAGTCGCGTCAGAGAAGACGAATTTTGAGTAGGGCAATTCAAAGTTACGTCACTGTGGTGATTTGCATAGGCTGCATGCTTTAATATTATCAGCTCATGTTTAATCTTTTACAACAAGCGTACGCAGTAGAATGTAAGTCCACAGTGGCACATAAAGGTACATTGTATTGAGTGTTCGTTGAATCAGTGACGCAGCCAGAGGGGGGGGGGCAGGGTTGCCATGCCCCCACTCCCGGAAAATTGGGGTGGTGGGGACCGAGGACCAATAACGGGCTGCCCGATTCACAGATACACAAAGTACACAGGGTACCTGGATGCCAGTGTAAGAATTTCCTCCCCAGTCCTACCCTTTCGCAAAGAAATGTGTCACCATGCAACAGGATTAAGTTAAAAATTATCCACTTCTGTTGCTGGGTGCAGGCCAAGAGGGATAGTGACAGGGATACGAAAATGTCATAATTATCTATGTGCGTGACGGCTAATGATGATTAAGGATTCAAAATAATAGTTGCCCAGTTATTAAACTAGGGTCAAATTGCATTGTGTTGTTGTTCTTTTTTTATCACTGTTGTCAGGAGTGAGTTGACCGTGATTTCCGTTTCCATTCTGTATTTTCTTCCTGTTACATGTATCTCTCTGCGCTCTCTATCAGCAAACTCCAAAATCTTCTATATGTTGCGGGTTTTTCTCCATTCTTCTCCCACCCTTTCTAGGCATCAACTCTCTTTTCCAGTTTTCCATCTCCCATTTTTTCCATACGACACGCTCGTTTCAACCTACCCCTCACCAATTTCTTCTTAAAACTTTCCTTCACACCAATCTCACCCTCTCATTTCATCCGTTCTTGTGTATTAGCTCTCTTTAACTCTCACGATTCTTCTTATCGGGTTATTTTCGCAAACCTATTGTTTCTCTGTTAGTGCCATCGCCTCTAGTGCATTCATGTATGACGAGGTTGAGCACATTTCCATTAGTCCATATGATATGCGTCTATCTCCCATCACCCTTCGACTTTCCTCCAACGTTTGCCTCTGCTATAGTCCTTATTATAACCAAAGCAAATTATCTAGTCGACTTTTCATTGGGAAACTGAAATTTATCCAGCTATGTTATATGTTGTGAAGTTACAGGTTGAACGCCAACATATCATCATCTATGTTAAGGTAGGAATGTCTAATGTTTGTCTTATCAGAGTAAGTGACCACGTGTTGGTGTTTATCGTGGTGTTTGTCAGTAGGTTAGGGAGATGTAGCTTGATGAATACGGTGGCCGGCTATAAGCGGATATATGCACGGATTATGGGCTTGTATCTCTTTTCTCTGTTACATTCTAAACTTTACGCCTTCTGTGAATGGTTTCACTGAACTGCCATCTACATTGGTCAGTGAACTTGTGTTGCGAGTTGGGTTTGAATATATACATGTATATACAACTTTGTGTGTGTGTGTGTGTGTGTGTGTGTGTGTGTGTGTGTGTGTGTGTTTGTTTGTTTGTGCGTGTGTCTGTGTCTGTGTCTGTGTGTCTGTGTGTCTGTGTGTCTGTGTGTGTGTGTGTGTGTGTGTGTGTGTGTGTGTGTGTGTCTGTGCGTGTGTCTGTGTGTGTGTGCGTGTGTGCGTGTGTGTGTGCGTGTGTCTGTGCGTGTGTCTGTGTGTGTGTGTGTGTGTGTGTGTGTGTGTGTGTGTGTGTGTGTGTGTGTGTGTGTCTGTGTGTGTGTGTGTGTGTGTTGAGACATGTCTTTGTGTATTATCCTACTGATGCATCCATGGAAGGATGTCAAAACGACAGACGTCATCAACGGATAACATAGCCCTACCATTGATTGACATTCTGGACATGTGGCGATGTTGCTTTATAATTAGCTACAAGATTGATTCAATATAGAGCTAAACATTAAACAGGCTATGTCTCAGGGGGTATGTAAAAAGACTGCCTGACAATCTATCCCATGTTGTAACAATCATTGCTCAGGCGGATAACCCTGACGCCGGCGACACACTGACCTAGAGTAACCCGATACACCACGTGTAACTTTGACCCGGAGAGCTGCTCCCAATCTGCAGGGTATCTGGCAGCGCAGTGACGGAGATTAATTACCAGCGCAAACTAAAACATTGTTTTGATTTTGTCGTTGACAAATAATGTGTTTAATCCCAGTACACCGCATTTATCCTGTCCGTTTTCCGTAATCCTATATAGTAGCGTAAGTTCTGTTGAACTTTATCTTGCCGAATGCCATTTTTGTTTATAGAAGGATGACGTTTACCCGAGATGTCTGTCCGCCTTTATATTACACGTAATGTCATGCATACACGCACGCACACGCACGGACACGCATGCACGTTCACACAGACACAAACACACACACACACACACACACACACACACACACACACACAGACACGCACGCACGCACGCACGCACGCGCACAAACAACCACACATTCGATAGTCGAACGAGAAAAGATAACTGAAAACACCGAAAAAGGAACACAACGGAGAAAAAGCTACGCCGCTAACGTTCACAGGCCTACAATTCTTCACACCTATCACAGTTCCGACAAGGGCTCATAGTAGCCTCGTGCCGACAGCATGGGGTGATAAGGGTAACTCGTATAACGCACCATAATTTACCAACACCCAGCTGCGAGAGCTCGCAGACTGGTCTCTGTATGGAAGGCTTGTGGTAAACCAAGGGTTGAGGTGGTCGGGGGCACGGGGCGGTTGGGGTTGTTGCCCCGCATCGTACCACCTGTCTCTCTGTACGACAGGTGCGACGGGTGAAAACCAGTCCCAGGGGGTAGGGGCGTGTCGCAGGGTGGCAGCGCCTCGGGTCTTTCGGTCCCATCAGGGGCGGTTCCCCGTGATGTCATCGCCTTCCCCGTGACGTCATCGCCACCCCGGGGTCTTCAGACCGACAGACACCAGGTACGAGAACTCGGACGGCGACAAAGAATCTCACCAGGAATAAGGCGTCACCTTCAAAAAAACCTTGACGAATATGGAACGATCTTTGTACCTGAATCGTTGGGTAATCTAAAGCGAAGCCGTCTTGGGCGATGATTGATTGTGTACATAGCAATGTCAGTAAGGATGTCACCAGGAACTGTCGACTCCGTCACTCCAACACCAACTGCTTTAACAGCGGTTTTGGTGATGACCTCAAATGGAGGAGTATTCATTCCATCTTCAGAAATGGATATAAACCCTACATCAACGCTATAATTTGGCACAAGAAGCGATCTATCGAATGAGTTGTATTTGCTTGTTTATTTAAATCAATTATTGTTTGTCCGTGTGAATGTAATGACTTTAGAAACCAGATACTATTATGTTTATATATTACTA
>OZ024855.1:53203663-53213663 GCA_964017155.1 Oasisia sp. SBJ-2009 | reverse complement strand
TACAAAGGGGGCCTTGGTGTTATATCACCGCAGGATAACGTGCACTCGTTTCTCGGTCAGGTCGTCGCGACAAAGACATGGCGAATGACCGTGGGCCAATGTTTGCACAAACACCGTGTGAGGATGGTATAGCAAACGTGGCGCTTGCTCATTAAATCTTAATAAGACGGTAATATGGAGACAGTGCAAGTACATTGCCTCGCCTCTTTCTGTTGTGGTCACTCCCATCCAACAGAAACCCAGTTCTATGGTACGTGGGGACGATTTTAAGGTCAAGATCGAGATAATGTGAGAAAAATAGTGCAAACAGTTGAAATTGAATGTATAGCGTATATGCGATGATATAATGGTAGGAAGTAAGAGAATTATAATCACACCGATAAACAGACGCAATTATTATAAAAACATACAATGAGGCCTACTCACAGAAACGGAAATACACATCTAATTGTTCGTTCGGGAGATTTCAACAACCTGGACTTTCTTTAAAATGTCACCAAAGTGTGTGTTCTTAACACACATATTATATATATATATATATATATATATATATATATATATATATATATATATATATATATATATATATATATATATATATAGCGAATGATACATTTATGGATCGTTCGCTTTGGAATATAATAGTATTTCACCTCTCATTCACACTCACTCATCCTATGACCAGAGTCTCACAGGTAGCTAGCTCGGCGGGGTATCATGCCAGACGATTGGATAGTCGGTGCTCTCCATCTTTCTCTGTGTCCCACTGTGCCTGTCGGGGACATAAGGTGCGGCCCGTCCAGTACTTTATGTATTTCATAATTTTAGCTATTTCAAGATTATCGATTGTTTTATATCGCCGCTCTCGGTTGTCAGTCGGCAACCTGCTGCATACATTTGGGGACACAGAAACTCAATAATGAACTTCATTCGAGCTATGTTCTCAAGAGCATTCGATAATGTCGAAGGTAAACTGCATAAGATTGGGACGTTCGAAATTTAATTAAACATTCGTGTCACTTTTTTAGAAAGCTCGACATTTAATTAGAAAACAGTGTGTCACTTTTTTGGAAAGTTCATCTGCATCCGATGACCGCAAAATAAACAAGTTCCCGAAATTGTGCTACGTCAAATTACGAAAGCATAACTGCGCGACTATTTTAATAAAGCATCTTGCAGGCGTGAATTTAAATAGCCAGGCGAATATTGTTTGACAATTTGGAAATGAAGTTTAAGGTTTGCATGTGCACTAGAGCGCTTCTAAAGATATTGTTTCACAAAGTCAAATAACTTTAAAACAAAATGTGACCTGCACACCTTTACTGTTCACAGTTGGATTCCAAAGTCACCTAAACAAGAAATTCGAGGGACACAGCAATGGATGACGCTAGCAGCAAACGATGGGTAGACATCGATAGATCACTGACACTAATCGGAGGTTCTGACTTCTCTTGTAGCACTGCGATACGGCTCAAGAAGGCAAGACGAGGAGCCCAGTTATCGAGACAACTATTGCGAAATTGCCTAGTCACTGACAGCGTTGGCGCATGGCGTATGAACTCCCCGTACGTAGTACGTAGCCGTGACGCGAAACATAGGCGACGTATAGTACGTAGCAGTGACGCGAAATATCGGCGACGTAGTTCGTAGCCGTGACGCGAAACATAGACGACGTATAGTACGTAGCAGTGACGAGACATATCGGCGACGTAGTACGTAGCCGTGACGCGAAACATCGGCGACGAAGAGACGAATGCACTGGTTTTGGCCTGGTCGTTTGAGCCACGCCTCTACAGATATAATAAGGTATTTAATGGCAACAGTAGTTTTGTCGATCTGCCAAGCTACATTGTCGTTGTGAAGAGTAGCAGGGCCTAAAGTGTTTATGAATTTGCCGGCCCACTCCTAATCCTGTTATTGATCTCGAGACGTATATACAACAAAAACGTCACCAAGAACACATACATTCAAATGCCTGCCAATCTTAAACTATATATCTTCATGAAAAAAGTATCTCTCCTACATATCTACGCCGAACTCTAATGACACTGTATTATTTTAAGACGACTTATCCACACACACACCACGCACGTCACGGATGCTTTCCTCTCTACCCCTATCTCGTCTATCGCCCACCATCTTTGCAGTGAATTGCCGCGTTTCCGGTGAGTCGATAAAGCGACGCGATGGCGTTACGCATCCATGCGAATTGGTCGTATTAAATTCCACCCACTTGCTACATCAACAAGTAAGACGAAATATCCGAATGCTTGACGCCTAACCAAGGGCGATATGGTTTGTCTATAAACCAAACAAGGCTGAACGAAGAATTAATAGTCGACAAATGGGGTAATTTCTAAAATTGCCAATGAACCAACCATTTTGTTAACCAAATTCTATATATACTTCAATGTAGACGATACGGTAAACGTCTTTTAATTAATAAATAATATGCAATTATTTATATCTCTCAGCTTGAATTTTCATGGATTCAGTATTCATTGTAAGCGCTATATACTTACTTACTTACTTACTTACTTACTTACTTATTTACTTAAATCTTAATTTTTTTTGCAATATCAAACGACGAACTGCCATTGTTTGTGCAAAGAAAGCCGTATGATATACGCTCGCTTCTGGGTCAACAGTTTGTTAGAAGCCACAAGTCGTTGAACTTCGTCTATTTAAATTGTGCAGCAATTTCATTTGTCGTAATAACACTACTTTTCTATAAACACCCACTCGAAATATCTCGTATGTTTTTAATGTCGCCCGACATATTGATAAATTCATTTATGTTTACTTAACCAACTGCACGTTTGTCTGCACGAGGTCGCCGTGAAATTAATTAATAACAATGTCAAAACTTCTAAATGTCACAACAAACAATCGATCAACTACGCGTCTTGTATACTGCATGCATTGTGCTGCCGTATATATATATATATATATATATATATATATATATATATATATATATATATATATATATATATGTATATATATATATATATATATATATATATATATATATATATATATATATATATATATATATATATATAGCCGTGGCGAGAAACTTACATATACTTAACAAACAGTATCGCAACATAATTTGTAGAGAGGCACTAGTCTCGAGGGCATATAAGTTTATCACAAAGTTAGGAAAAAGTACCCAAAAACAAAAGTTCGGGATCAACCTACGTTACCGTAATCATATACGACACTTCTGAGTCGCGCTGCTCCGCCCTCGTGGATCGGATGCCCCAGAGCAAGCACATAAATTGTTTCGATAAACAGAACACGGCACAACACATGTTACTTCTTAATCAAAACTGTGCCACGTGAGGCCTAGAGATACAGAGGCGGAGACAAAGAATCACACAAACAATGAGACAGAGGCAAAGAAGTGGGGGAGGGAGGGAAGGAGAGAGGGAGAAAGAGCGAGATGACGAGATGAGCGGGAGGGAGGTAGATATGGATGGAGGGACGGAGAGAGAGGGATGGAGGGAGAGAGAGGGGGGAAGAGAGGGGAAGAGAAGGAGTGAGGGAGGGGCGGGGGAGGAAGAAAGGGAGGAAAAGATGAAGAGAGGAAGAGAGGCAGGGAGGAAGGATGAAAGGAAGGAAGAGAGGTAAAAACGAAGATATATGGATGGCGAAGGGAGAAGAGAGAAGACAGTGGCGAATGTCCCATCCTGCCTGTATAACGCCAAAACCACTGACTCGTCCAGCGGCTGTGTGACATGGCACTACATGCTTTGCCGTCATGCGATCTACCACAGACGCAGAAGTCAACGACTCCTACACCCGCTGGCAACGTCGCTTCTGCAGGAGCCGTCTGCGAGCCACGCTCTGATACCATCTGCTGCATTTACACCTGATTGCCAACCGGCGTTGAAGCCTCCGCCGCTATCGCTGCTGTAGATCAGCGACCGACGCAGAAGCCGCAAACACAGCGGTTCTGTGCCAGCGGCCTTTGTCTCCTACTAAGAAACAGTTGCGGGCACGAGCGCGTGCGTCGTGCAATGTTCACGCATCGCCTCAATGGTGCGCGCGATTGCGGCACCGGCCGGTAATTGAGCGGGGCTTGCGGGGAAGTGCAAAGTTCTACACAACAATGGCGTCATTATGCACAAAACGCCGGCGCGCTGGCGTTATTGCTCGACGACGGAATGCATGTGTATAACATGTCACTTGTATAATTAACTTCGCCGGGCGCATTAATGAGTCTGTTGGCGATGTTTTCTTTGTCACGTGTTCATCGCCGTAAGTGTGCGACCAGAGGCGATCGCGGGTCAACGGGTGCCCGTGGCTGAACACCGCAGTTGTCCGTGACGTAGGGCGGGTGTCGGGTGCTCGTACGAGGAGCATTTAGGACTGCTGTTACGTCGTCATCTTCACCAACATTGTCACCGTCATCAGTGCTCGCTCGTAGACGTAGTGGCTGTTTCATTATTTTGAATATGTAAAACGGTAGGCTTGCAACCAAGAAGAGAAGGATGAGGAGCAACCAAGAAGAGAAGGATGAGGAGGAAGATGATGAATAGTGATGGTGAGGGTGGTATTAATAGAACCTACAGATGCAACAAAAGATCAGTAGTAGTAGTAGTAGTAGTAGTAGTAGTAGTAGTAGTAGTAGTAGTAGTAGTAGTAGTAGTAGTAGTAGTAGTAGTAGTAGTAGTAGTAGTAGTAGTCGTCGTCGTAGTAGTAGTAGTAGTAGTAATACTACTACTATTACTAGTAGTAGTATTACTAGTATTACTACTAGTAGTAGTAGTAGTAGTAGTAGTAGTAGTAGTAGTAGTAGTAGTAGTAGTAGTAGTAGTAGTAGTAGTAGTAGTAGTAGTAGTAGTAGTAGTAGTAGTAGTAGTAGTAGTAATACTACTACTATTACTAGTAGTAGTATTACTAGTATTACTACTACTACTACTACTAGTAGTAGTAGTAGTAGTAGTAGTAGTAGTAGTAGTAGTAGTAGTAGTAGTAGTAGTAGTAGTAGTAGTAGTAGTAGTAGCAGCAGCAGCAGCAGCAGCAGCAACAGCAGCAGCAGCAGCAGCAGCAGCAGCAGCAGCAGCAGCAGCAGCAGCAGCAGCAGCAGTAGTAGTAGTAGTAGTAGTAGTAGTAGTAGTAGTAGTAGTAGTAGTAGTAACAGTAGTAGTAGTAGTAGTAGTAGTAGTAGTAGTAGTAGTAGTAGTAGTAGTAGTAGTAGTAGTAGTAGTAGTAGTAGACCAAAATAGTATAATAGGGTCACATACACAGCACAACCAACACTAAATTGGCCATGGCGGCGTTTGATGATAGAAACCCCCGTACCTGTTGTATGGTATATTTAATAAATAAATGTAGACTCTATTACAACACAAATCTAACAATAAATAACATTTAATCTCCATTTCTTATATGTGTATGTACGTATACTCTATCGGAAAATATCAAAATAGGCATATTAGTACCTGATAATACAACGAAGTATTGAATTGATCCTTTTATTCGATAAACTCTTTTGTTGAATAATCAACCAAAATTATTTTAGATGTTAAATAAAAAAATAAACGCGCAAACGTAATTTGCTGGATTATGTTCGACTTTCACGTGTGTTCCTTAATAGTTAGTTATGTTTGCAATCTGATCATATTTTTGGCATGAAATATACATGTGCCTTCTGCGGTGAATATGTACCATGTGAGCGTAGCCGTCCGTTAGTTTCCCATGCTAAAGCGATGTTTCGACAGTGCTGAGAAGGGGGGACACGAACACAGTTGTCGCCATAAGTCACCGAGCCTACACGACGTCGCCTCGGCCTCGGGGTGTCGTACCGCCGTCAGCCGGCGAGTGCTGAGAGAAGTGTCGACGGCCGGCGTGGCGTAAGCCGTAAGGACGAGAAATGTCGCGAGTCACGACGTCAGCGCCGACTGACAAGTGTCGGGAAGTAACGTCGCACCTCGGGTAGCGAGCTGCCGAATGACAGCCGGGGCTAAGACGGGCGACTTCGCTGTAAGGCAACACCGCGGCTCGATGACAGCGAGCCGGTGTTCTATGAGAAAGTGGGTTGCCTTCGAGAGATTCGGCACCCGCGGCGCTGGGTGACCTGTCCTCTCTCGGGTCGGCGGAACGAGTTGTTTGCACGCGGAGTCATTCCGAATTTACGACGGGGGGAGGACGGGGGGGGGGGGAGAGGGTGCCCGCTTGTGGTCTCCTTGTGTAGCGACGGCGTGTGTAGGGTTGCCATCGTCTATAGATATACGTGAGTAGCTAATAAAGAGAAATAAAAAGGAAACAGAGTTTATTACACGTGGGTTTGTGATGAGGTAAGGAGTTGGGGTATGGTTGGGGGTACGGATAAGGGTTGGGGTAAGGGCTTATGATGGGTTTAGGGTACGGATCGATATAAAACCGCGGGTAAGATCGATACAAAATGTCACCTACTTGGCGTTGTGTACTTGGTCCCTCCGGTGACGTAATCGGAGAGTAGCGCCGTCTGGTTGTTGGGGGTGACAACGGCGACAGTCGGCGGCGTCCGGGTGACGTCGGTGAGCGGCCGTCGGTGACGGCGTCGCTTGTCCTCGACGGCTGTGACTGTCGGTACGTGACACCAGACGAGTAGCACGACGATTATTTCCAGTGCGCGCACGTACATGTCGCGTTGTCAACATGCACACGACGCGATGTCACCTCACAGTCATCTGTCACCAGGCGGCGCTGCGAGAACGCGATGTCGTCCGTGTGTACCCCAACTACTACTAATACTACTTCCCCGTTGTCGTCGTCGTCGAGGGTTGTGTTTTCACGGCTCCGGGAGCGGGATCCTGCTATGGCCCCCGTCGTCCCGCAAGCGGGGAACATGACTCCGGGGCGGGGTCGGAGGAACGCACCATGTGGTCGCTATCCGCTATCCTAGGGCGCCACCGGTTGCTTACGACAGTGGCTCGCTGACACACACAACACATACACACGCCGCGGACTGCAGTGCACTGACATGCGGCCGTCGCTCCACGCTCACTACACTCGACTGCCGTGGCCGCTGGCGTCGCGCGCTGACGCCGCCGCCGCCATGCACATGCGCCGTCGGACGCCGCTGCCGCTGCCGCCACGCGCATGCGCCGTCGGACGCCGAGCGCGCGCGCGCGTGCGAGTCACCTCTGGCACGGCGCCAGAGCCGGCCGACACTCGAAGTATCGGCGACGGACACCGGAACGAGCGAGCCGGCGCTATTCAGTCGACGAGTTGATTGACGACCGCAGCCCGCTCATAATGGAGAGCGCATGAATGACACTTTATGACGGCCGAGATTCTGCGGCCGGCGACGCGAATACGTGTGCCAACACCAGGGGGCGTGATCGCACGTGTCAGTGTCGTCTGTGATTTAGCGACACCCTCGGCAAGTCGCCGCCCTCGCCGCTGTAGCGTCGTCGCTTTGCCGTACCTGTGCAGTTAATCAAGGACGTCGTTAAGACGATGTGGCGCTGGCCTTCTGCCTCCTGCCTTCTCGCCAACACGGCCCGCCGTCGTAAAAGTTGTATCGACGCGCAGGTGCGTTCTCGTTTTACCGGGGCCCAGTTTTGTTACGCCGTTTCGCATCGAGAATCGGTAGCAGTGACCCGTCTGTTTTGACGGATGTTGCGATAATACACAACAGTTGAAATTTCTGCCTCCTCTGTCACAGTTTCACTATCGACGTACCATCCTCTCTCTGTCACAGTTTCACTATCGACGTACCATCCTCTCTCTCTCTGTCTCTCTCTGTCTCTCTCTCTCTCTCTCTCGCTCTCTCTAGCTCTCTCTCTCTCTCTCTCTCTCTCTCTCTCTCTCTCTCTCTCTCTCTCTCTCTGTCTCTCTCTCTCTCTCGCTCTCTCTAGCTCTCTCTCGCTCTCTCTCGCCCTCTCTCTCGCTCTCTCTCTCGCTCTCTCTCGCTCTCTCTCGCTCTCTCTCGCTCTCTCTCTCTCTCGCCCTCTCTCTCTCCCTCTCTCTATCTCTCTCTTTCTCTCCCTCTCCCTCTCTCCCCTCCATCCATCCATTCCCCCTCCACCCCCTCTCTCTCTCGACCCTCTATCTTTCCCTGTATTTCATGCACGCACGCACATACGTTTTTTAAGTTGATAACTGTGGTCTTTTTCAGAGTTGTAGCCTATAGTGCAGTGTTAGACAGTTTTGATGATCTTTTTGTGCCGTGTGGTGAGACGACAGCTGATATACTCAGCGTGCCTCTGGCGTTGTCGCCTTCGCGACTACTTTCTCTGATGACTTGGATGGTTTTATTTTAACGCCCATTGAGGCAAGTGTGGTTGTGTCACAAAGGAACATAATGATGCCTTGTCACCTGTGTCATTTATCACTGGTCAGGCATGGCTGCATACTATACTGTCTGTCGTTCTGTCCGTGTGTCCGTGTGTCCGTGTGTCCGTGTGTCTGTGTGTCCATGTGTCCGTGTGACTGTCAGTCCGTTAGTATGTCAATCCATCAGTCTGTCAGTCCGTCAGTCCGTCAGTCCGTCAGTTCGTCAGTCCGTCAGGCCGTCAGTTCGTCAGTTCGCCAGTCCGTCAGTCCGTCAGTTCGTCAGTCTGTCAGTCCGTCAGTTCGTCAGTCCGTCAGTTCGTCAGTCTGTCAGTCCGTCAGTTCGTCAGTCCGTCAGTTCGTCAATCCGTCAGTCCGTCAGTTCGTCAGTTCGTCAGTCCGTCAGTTCGCCAGTTCGTCAATCTGTCAGTCCGTCAGTCCGTCAGTTCGTCAGTTCGTCAGTCCGTCAGTCCGTCAGTCCGTCAGCCTATCAGTTCGTCACTCCGTCAGTCCGTCAGTCCGTCAATCCGTCAGTCCGTAAGTTCGTCAGTCCGTCAGTCCGTCAGTTCGTCAGTCTGTCAGTCCGTCAGTTCGTCAGTCCGTCAGTTCGTCAATCCGTCAGTCCGTCAGTTCGTCAGTTCGTCAGTCCGTCAGTTCGTCAGTTCGTCAGTTCGTCAATCCGTCAGTCCGTCATTTCGTCAGTCCGTCAGTCCGTCAGTCCGTCAGTCCATCAGTCCGTCAGTTCGTCAGTCCGTCAGTCCGTCAGTTCGTCAGCTCGTCAGCTCGTCAGCTCGTCAGTCCCTCAGTCCGTCAGGCCTAAATCTGCCAGTCTGTCAGTCCGTCACGCCGTTAGGTTAGGCTGTGAGTCCGTCAGGGCGTCAGTGTGTAAGTCCGTCAGGGCGTCAGTGTGTCAGTGTGTCAGTGTGTCAGTCCGTCAGGCCACTAGACCTTCAAGATATAATTACAGTTGTAAGGGAACGTGCGAAAGTTTATTTTTCGGGTCATCTTACCCGTCAATTATGTTGCCAGTAATTACTTGCCCCGACATGACGACACAGGCCACTGCTGGCCCTCAACAGGGGCACGCAAGTGCTTCAAGAATAATCGTTGTACTCGTTATGATACAGGTGTGCGTTTGTTGGACATTTAACAATCAGAGAAGCATTTGTGCTTGATCGGAAGAGATGTGTGTGTGTGTGTGTGTGTGTGTGTGTGTGTGTGTGTGTGTGTGTGTGTGTGTGTGTGTATGTGTGTGTGTGTGTGTGTGTGTGTGTATGTGTGTGTGTGTGTGTGTGTGTGTGTGTGTACGCGCGTGCGTGTGCGTGTACGTGTGCGTGTGCGTGTGCGTGTGCGTGTGCGTGTGCGTGTGCGTGTGCGTGTGCGTGTGCGTGTGCGTGTGCGTGTGCGTGTGCGTGTGCGTGTGCGTGTGCGTGTGCGTGTGCGTGTGCGTGTGCGTGTGCGTGTGCGTGTGCGTGTGCGTGTGCGTGTGCGTGTGCGTGTGCGTGTGCGTGTGCGTGTGCGTGTGCGTGTGCGTGTGCGTGTGCGTGTGCGTGTGCGTGTGCGTGTGCGTGTGCGTGTGCGTGTGCGTGTGCGTGTGCGTGTGCGTGTGCGTGTGCGTGTGCGTGTGCGTGTGCGTGTGCGTGTGCGTGTGCGTGTGCGTGTGCGTGTGCGTGTGCGTGTGCGTGTGCGTGTGCGTGTGCGTGTGCGTGTGCGTGTGCGTGTGCGTGTG
>OZ024855.1:53183663-53193663 GCA_964017155.1 Oasisia sp. SBJ-2009 | reverse complement strand
TGTACGTGTACGTGTACGTGTACGTGTACGTGTACGTGTACGTGTACGTGTACGTGTACGTGTACGTGTACGTGTACGTGTACGTGTACGTGTACGTGTACGTGTACGTGTACGTGTACGTGTACGTGTACGTGTACGTGTACGTGTACGTGTACGTGTACGTGTACGTGTACGTGTACGTGTACGTGTACGTGTACGTGTACGTGTACGTGTACGTGTACGTGTACGTGTACGTGTACGTGTACGTGTACGTGTACGTGTACGTGTACGTGTACGTGTACGTGTACGTGTACGTGTACGTGTACGTGTACGTGTACGTGTACGTGTACGTGTACGTGTACGTGTACGTGTACGTGTACGTGTACGTGTACGTGTGCGTGTATACGATCTGTATACATGTCAGTATGTGTGTGTGGGCGTGTGTGTGTGGGCTTGTAAATTGTTTAATAAAAGTACTCGAGGGACACAAATGTGATAACCGTAGTTGAAGAACCAACTCATTCACAAACAGATCAATCAGCAACGTACATTATTTTTTGACATTAATCATCTTAATTTTATTATTTGGTTTACCACCTTACTAGAGATTTGTTAAAGTTTCATAATGAATTTCACTTATCGTTTAGGCAAAGTTGCCAACAACTTTTTACACCTCTATGTTGAATTGACTTCATTTATCATCTATTCATAATGCGTGACGTTTACTTTCAGTAGTATTTAAATGACGGTATCAGTATGAACAGTAATATAGTAGTCTAGACGCTGCCAGTAAACAGACAAGTCGCTTCGTGTCAGTCTGTATTTTAATGATCTTTCAAGGAATGCCTGAACGAACATACGCCTACTGGCAATACGTAAAACCTTACAAATTCTACCCAACTGTACCCATGAATATATCGGTTTGAATATGAACCACCGTGATCTAAACTAAATTACGTGTGATTTTAGCATTCGAAGTCACCATCCCGATAAGGTGTGGATTCGTTAATTAAATTTTAAACAATCACAACCGAAGGCCACTTCAAGCGACAGAAATTCAGGAGCAGTTGTTCCTTCCGTTCGCGACGTTGTACATATATACGTATTGGAGATTCGCGTTGACTGAACGAAGCGATGTGTAACGTCTAGATAGTATATCCACTTCGACGTCGCAAGTCAAAATGATTGTTACGTAGAAACGTATAACGTATTGCACGTGGCATAGAAAATAGAAGAAACGTGCGAAAGTCACGAGATGACGTCATCGTCGTTATTGTTCGTCAGTAAATATAATTGGAAGTATGAATGAATGAAATGTATTGCAACAACAACAACAACAACAACAACAACAACAACAACAACAACACATTTTACATCACTTACACACACACACATATATATATATATATATATATATATATATATATATATATATATATATATATATATATATATATATAAATATATATATATATATATATATATATATATATATATATATATATATATATATATATATATATAGGCAGTTGGCTGGCTAATGGTTATTGATTTAACCTATTATGTAATTATTTAAAATGTAAACGTCTTTGAATTTTAAGTACTGGATGCTGCGCTATTTAAGAGCTTACCTTTACTTAGTTTATAAGAATTCACCAATGTTCTCCGGTTCTGTCACCAGGTAAGGACAACGGTGCAGCAGTGCGATTACATCTCCGACGATGTGTTAAGATTGCTGTCACAATGCTACAGCCTGTAGCAATAATGGTCTCGTCTGCCTTTGACACGTCTAGTCGATGTTAGCACCCGGTACTTGACACACTGCTCCGAGGGAAGGCTTAGGGACTCAAGGCGCCACTAGTCGTGACCACTGTCCATTGCCAAGGTGCACATGGTATGGTACAGGCGTTACTGATTGGACAATACTGTTATCATCAATGTTCTATGTAACTGTTCGTGTTTTTCTTGATCTTCATCGACTGCGTCGACCAGAGGAAGTAACGGACAAAGAGAAGCACCGGCAAAGGTTACAATGTATATTAGATTAATGAATGTAGATAATCTTACTGTCCGAATTACCCGATATCTAACAAGGCATGACAGTTCACTTCTCGATAACCCATTTCGTGTTCTCGTGCCGGAAGCGTGTGACCTTTGGTGGTTATCACGTGACAACTTGTTAATCTTGTTAGGACACCTCATTGAAATCACCGGAAACGCCCGAAACTGAACGATATATTTTTACCAAACCGCAAACAGATAATCCGCGTTAACGGAGTCTCGGCAACATTGAATGTGTCAGATAGGGCATCCTAGGTGGGGCTTACTGCTACGGCACCTGGTCTTTGTCTAGTCGACGTACATTACGTTTCTGACAACATAAAATCATCCATACATCTGCTTGCCGATTACGATATTATCCACTGCCAAACAACTCCAAAAGATCCTAGCCAACTTGACTAAACCGCAGACGTTGGTAAAACGATTCTAAATGGAATCCAATGTTTTCAAACGCACCTAACGGCCAGCGACAGAGCACCCGAAGTATGATCTAAAGAAGAGTTGACCTTACTAAGCATTAGTTGAAATGAATGGCGTGTGTAACTCCGACTTACAAGATGGCATCAGTGCAAACGGATGTATTTCAAGGTGATCAATAATACTTGCTGTCGCAGATAACGAACACTGGGAGAACTAATTAGCCATTCTAATCACACGTGTTGCGTAGCAAATGTTTGAGTGACGACACATACACAAATTCTACAGTTCCATTACAAACCCTTGTTCTTTGTACCGCAGGCATAACAAATGTAAATATATCACTATAACTAGATCTAACAATTTTTGCGTAATTTGGGTGTTATTTGCGCAATAAGATGATACGTTGTATTTATGTGAATCACTTTGGGCTTGCTGCCATGTGGGTGATTAATTAAACAGCTCGATTATAATGAATATTTATGCACGCGCGGTGAACCATGATATGGCCATTGACGTCGACATTACACAGTAACATTGTCGGATCAAACCGTAGTCTGGCGAACTAAACCGGTTAAAGTTTTTTACTTACATTCATTTATATGCACGTTTAAAAATATATTGGATTCATTAAATTACTGATTAATTGATTGGTTGATTAGTTGGTTGGTTGATTCATTGATTGAACACTGATTCATTGATTTATTCGTTGACTGACTGACTGACCGACCGACCGACCGACCGACCGACCGACCGACCGACCGTCCGTCCGTCCGTCCGTCCGTCCGTCCGTCCGTCCGTCCGTCCGTCCGTCCGTCCGTCCGTCCGTCCGTCCGTCCGTCCGTCCGTCCGTCCGCCGTCCGTCCGCCGTCCGTCCGTCCGTCCGTCCGTCCGTCCGACCGACCGACCGACCGACCGACCGACCGACCGACCGACCGACCGACCGACCGACCGACCGACCGACCGACCGACCGACCGACCGACCGACCGACCGACCGACCGACCGACCGACCGACCGACCGACCGACTGACTGACTGATGATCTCAGCTAAAGTGAAACATGTTATATAAGTAGTCTAAATGTGCTGCATTACTCGCTCCATCAACACTGTGACCGGTGCAGCCTCTTGAACAGAAGCAACCGATGCCGAGAAAGACCGAAGTGTAATCCCCATGCCGCCCGTTTCGACCCCTGGAGAAGTTTATTTTCATTCCACGTTACACCAGTTCCCCGACTGAATGGGTTAACTACACGACTGTGTCAATACTGATGAACACCTATATACGAATATTCTTTGTGCAGTAAATGTAGCGTATCTTATTTTCTCAACATAGTTCGAAATGGTGTTGAGTGAACGCGTCTGCGAGGGAGTAAATTTTAAAGTGTTTAGTCCGTACTAAGGACTGAATACTACGCTAGAGAATATGAGCTTACGTAAACGGTTTTTATAAACCACACATATTTACTCAGGTGTGCCATTTTTACGAGGCACTAGCGTTTTGGAGATCGTATCCTTTGGTTTTTGTGCGTCACGGACTTTTTTATCTGGGATATTTTACTCCCCTGTTAAAAAGAAACTTTCAATGTGTCTCTCAAGTCTAAAGACGACAGTGAACAGACTTCAATCTCAGCCCCTCTACCACCGAACCACCGCGCCCTACGTTGTTAGCCTCTTTAAAAGGGTAAAAGTATCTTCTTTTATACATACATACATATATATATATATATATATATATATATATATATATATATATATATATATATATTATATATAAATTATATATAGACAAAGACAGAAACAGAGAAACAGAAACAGAGAAACAGACACAGACACACAGGCACACAGGCACACAGGCACACAGACACACAGACACACAGGCACACAGGCACACAGACACACAGACACACAGACACACAGACACACAGACACACAGACACACAGACACACAGACACACAGACACACAGACACACAGACACACAGACACACAGACACACAGACACACAGACACACAGACACACAGACACACAGACACACAGACACACAGACACACAGACACACAGACACACAGACACACAGACACACAGACACACAGACACACAGACACACAGACACACAGACACACAGACACACAGACACACAGACACACAGACACACAGACACACAGACACACAGACACACAGACACACAGACACACAGACACACAGACACACAGACACACAGACACACAGACACACAGACACACAGACACACAGACACACAGACACACAGACACACAGACACACAGACACACAGACACACAGACACACAGACACACAGACACACAGACACACAGACACACAGACACACAGACACACAGACACACAGACACACAGACACACAGACACACAGACACACAGACACACAGACACACAGACACACAGACACACAGACACACAGACACACAGACACACAGACACACAGACACACAGACACACAGACACACAGACACACAGACACACAGACACACAGACACACAGACACACAGACACACAGACACACAGACACACAGACACACAGACACACAGACACACAGACACACAGACACACAGACACACAGACACACAGACACACAGACACACAGACACACAGACACACAGACACGGGCACGGGCACGGGCACGGGCACGGGCACGGGCACGGGCACGGGCACGGGCACGGGCACGGGCACGGGCACGGGCACGGGCACGGGCACGGGCACGGGCACGGGCACGGGCACGGGCACAGGCACAGGCACAGGCATTGCATGTGTCAGATGTGGCATCCTAGGTGGGGCTTACTTCTACGGCACCTGGTCTTTGTCTAGTCGACGTACATTACGTTTCTGACAACATAAAATCATCCATACATCTGCTTGCCGATTACGATATTATCCACTGCCAAACAACTCCAAAAGATCCTAGCCAACTTGACTAAACCGCAGACGTTGGTAAAACGATTCTGAATGGAATCCAGTGTTTTCAAAGCACCTAACGGCCTGCGACAGAGCACCCGAAGTATGATCTATAGAATAGTTGACCTTACTAAGCATTAGTTGAAATGAATGGCGTGTGTAACTCCGACTTAAAAGACGGCATCAGTGCAAACGTATGTATCTCAAGGTGATCAACGATGCTTGCTACTGCAGATAGCGACCACTGAAAGACTCAGGCATATACACATAGACAGACAGAGAGAGACACACACAGGCAGAGGCACAGACACAGATGATTACAACACGAAGATTATTCATGCATAAATATCAGCCAATGTCTATTGCCATGTTCACATAGCTGGGTGAAAGGGTGCATCGTAAACTGAACAAACTTGTCCAATATCCTAAGGCGGAATATATCGATTCAGATTCCGACACTTTACATACCATGCCACCGCGCTCCACGTCAGGGGCACAACCGTTGCTGCACTTACGATGTTTATTGGTACATTAGGTCAAATAAGGATGACATGTCCGAATATAGACACCACCCGGAACGTTCGTCAATGAACACCACCGAAGCATCGCGTTCCCCGACGGTAAACCCCACAATTACGTTACCGTTGAAAACCGTTATAGTGACAAATTTGTTCCGCGGCGATCTTTTACACGACATTAACCATCAATTAACATACCGCTGTCTTGTGTGAAATTCGTGACACGCCTCAATTTCTATACAACCCAGTGACTGGTTCTGAGCAGTTGGTGGTTTGTCCAACTGACCTCTACGCGCATAAACAGCCGACGTGTTTATAAGTATAAGTTACATGTCCCAATGTTGCACCTCGTAAACCGTTAATTAAGTCCACGCCTCAGTACAGAACGGCCTCAGATAAAACTCATAACGTTCATGTATAATTCCCCGCCTCTAAGTACGCATTAGACAACATTAGTTAACCCAATTAAGCGTGCTACGTCCCAGTTTTTTTTTTGTGGTCAAAGGTCAAACTCAGATCTGTCGTTTTACTGGCCTGGCGTACGCAACAACTGGATAATCGGCGCGCGCACAAACGTCGCATTATTTCGCACGTAAATTATATAGTTATTACACTAATTGAAAAGTAACTCTAGTTGTTAAGTGCACCTTTGGCTTTGCAGCTAAATGCGTTGCGCCTACTGAGGCTGAGGCAGTGAAATAAAATATCTCTATTGGACTCCTTCTTCGGCTTAATCTTAGAGTTCATATTTAATTTGTTAGCTGTAAACGTCATATTCGCATGACGTCACATATAGCAACGAGCCGTGTATCTTTCGGGGGCGGACTCGCAGTTGGTATTTCTCAGGGTTTGTTTTCTTGTCACCATCACGTCGACCTGACGGATGGATGTTTGCTAGCGTCATAATACGCCTAGACACGGGTGCGTGGGTGTGCAAAACACAGTGACGTCATGACATCTGCGAGACAAACGTAAATATTTGCTGACGTCATCACGTCAAGACGACAAGCGGGGGTGTGCGAAACATTCTGTAAATTTGATGTCGATGTTGTGCACTCATAGAACACTCATCGGACAACCAGATGCGCATGCTCCGTCTGTCATTACACGTTCAATATATTTGTTTTCAAAATAACAGTGACGAAGACTGACTCTTTTACAGTTTATTGTGTTCTATGTTGTATCCAGCAGCACCATTTTGCCTTCCCGTTTCATTGCATGGCGTTTAACAAGTGTAACTAATTTGTAATTTCAATGTGTTTAAGTGTAACACAAAGCTTACTGTGTGCGGCCACCTACGAAGATGTAGTTCATTATGCTACCTAGTTGAAAGCTTTGGCCCGCAGTGAAATAATTGGACATAATTGGACCCATTCCCTAAAAGAATCGCGGGCCGCTGTCGCTGTACTTACGTTTACTGACGTATACTTCTTACATAGCAGCCGTAGACGTACACAAGTAAACGAATCGTGTTCGAAAGATATCTTTCCACTTGACTGAGGCAACAGTGCAGTTACATCGATCATCGGTAACGCATGAACTGAGACAATCGAGTTAGCCACACACCTCACACATCAAGGCAAGTTTAACGCGAATGATGTTGAGATTCTAAATCTAACTGAACAGAACAGATGAGCCTTCTTCAATATTACAAAATGACGTCACTTCTCATGAGAAGAGGAAGGAGAACAAACACACAAAAACTGACACCCAATTGGCCACACTCCTCTTCTGCCACAAGACAGACTGAGATCTTCTGAAAGATGACACAGTCATCAAGCAACGATTGAAGAACAGTTTTGGAGTATCCAATTGTGGAAGACTGTGTGGCAACAGCTAAGTCCACCCTGTCTTTCACACAACAACCACAGATAATATCCCTTACCCTATCCCTAACCCTATAGCCAACTAACCCGGGAAAGGATCAGTTTGCCACAAAGCAAAAGGAAAAATAATAAATGTATTGGCCCGAACGGCATCAACGCAGAAACATTCAAGTTGGTGGAGATAATCTCGCAAACAAAATGTATTCTTGAACTTCGCGTACATCGTCTTCTAAGCGCAACATAAATCAAACAATGGGAACGTTGTCGCTGTCCTGTTGTCATTGTCCTGCTAGCAATCGCTGGGACTTTACTTGCCAGCGTACTTCTGATAGGTGATTATAGTCGAATTAGTTTCGGTCGAAACATGGCTAATTTCGAACAGTTCCGATTGTCTGAGTCACTTCAGCTGGCAACGACTGGGTGGGTGCTTCCAAGAAACGTTTAAAGGACCATGTCTGCCAGGGGCGACAAGTCATGCACCCTGCGTAATGGCTTTATAATTTTTGTTTTTTCTGTGTGGTACATCGACAATAAACCATTCGGGAAGTTAGCAGCAGAACCATCTAATTAACGGTTTTGTGGCCTCCTGAGTATTCCGTCAGAAAACGTTCTGATCACTTCGTGGAAACGTTGTGTGTCATTTAATCCAGAGGGCACACTTTGAGGTGTCGTATCTGCGTCATCCGAGCGACATGCAACAGCGTGCCGTGAAATTGCCTCACCAAACAAGGCTGATGTTTCTGTCACGGTTATTTTCAGCGTTTGTATGTTGAACCGCTGTAAGTACACATTTTAACAGACAAAGTGTGTTGGTTGAACAATTACGAATAGATGTTTGTTTCATTTCAGGTGAGTACAGAAAAACACTATATTGTTGCGGTACCCGATTTTATGATTGATTTTACACACCCTGAGAGATCTATGCTGAAATGTAATACCCTGGCTGAAATGTAAACAGCTTTAGGCTGTGACTCCTGTAGCAACTGGACACAGCGCACTGTATAGGAACGTCTCAGTGCGCCAGTTTCTCTACTGCTTTGGGGTTGTTTTTCACTATCAATCCCACAATTCTGCGGGTATGCTATTGGTTCAGATGATGTAAAAAAGAAGGAAATATATATGGGTTGGGACTGGCAATTATTTTGCTATCAACTGGCTTGAATATTTGCTAGCTGGCTGATATAATAATTATATACATGCATTGGATCTGTCTATATTTTCTATTTCCTAACGCTCCTTGTTACACACGTACTCTCTCTCTCTCTCTTACATTCTTTCTCCCTATTATTTTACATGTCTCTCCCAACCCATCACGTTTATTATATCAACAAAGAGCCTATTGTCTAAATTAATATTTCTGTGTGTGTGTTACAGTGTCAATTTGACAAGATATTGTCATGTGCGTTGTGATGTAGTTGTAGTGTCAGTCTGGCCAAGTATTGTTGTGTAATGAAGTGTCGATTTCACCAACTCTTGCAGTACGGCTGTAGTGCCTTGTGGGCCAAATATTGTTGTGTGGATGGTTGTGTGTATACGGACAATAAGATACCCCACCAAAACTAACCAAACAACCCCCGTGCTGTCTCACACTACCTTAACCATCACCGCTGTAATCACTACAACGCAATCACCGCCATAACCCAAACCGCTACTTCCACCATTCAGCACCACCGCCAGGTGAAGTAGTTAAATGTAAACAACAGTCGGCAACGAGATTTCACAACGTAATTACAATACGTGTCGCGTTACCAGCTTTTACTGGCCAGACGGTCTGTCTTGTGTTTCGTGCAGGCTAATTTCGGTCAACTGCTGAAGATATCGGTGAACTGAGATTGCGGCCACGGACCTCCGGTTGACGCCCTCTGTGCGAATTGCCCGAGATCCAGGGACGGGAGACATCCAAGTCACGTCAAAAACTTGGGACGTGTTAGCTTCGTACGATGCCTGGATGGCGTGATCCCAACAAATCTATTTTCGTACCTTCAGCCGCTTGGACGTCGCATGCATAACACAAGAACCGTGCCTGAATTTTGGGTATAAATACATTCGCGCAATAATCACCGCGTGGCTGAATTCTTCCCATAGAGTTAACTTGTGGTTCGCGTGAACAGGTGTGCAAAGTGAATTAAGTGCAAACCGCTTGTGGCTGCTGGAAACAGGACAGAGATTAAATAAATTATGATCCGATAAGACGGTGACTGCTTCCGTCAACGCTCTGGTGATATAATTAACATGTTCCGCTTTGTACCGAAAGTGAGCAAACAGTAG
>OZ024855.1:53151163-53176163 GCA_964017155.1 Oasisia sp. SBJ-2009 | reverse complement strand
ACATGTCTTAATTAACCATTTGAGAACTGGCAATTTCCGCCAAACGCGTAGGAGTTGTCCAGGGTTGAAGGAAAGAAACGTATATCGTTTGTCGATGTCGCAATATATTCAATCGCGTCGCACTTAATCATGTCATGCCGTTCCATTTCGCACGGGTTTGTCTTGAAAACGATAAATTATTCATGTAGCACACACGCCCACGTGTACACAGTTAAACGCACCGCGACGGAAAGCAGATATAAGGTACATCCTATGCATAGAAAATGCAGATATGCTTGGGCGTGTGCCCGCTACGGCGAACACGAGAACTTGCGGTTTGAAGGGTGTTCTTGTCATATGCTCGCAATTTAACGACACCACCAGGGTTCAGGGTTAGGGGTTAATTAAATATTTATGTCTGCCGCATCGTGTCACTCTGAGCCGGCGTTACAGGCGGACTTCCGGCGACAGAGTTGGCGCAAGAGACAACTTTCAAACAACGACGCTTCACACCTGAATTGCTCCGGCTAAACACGCTCGGAAAGGACACGAGAAACGTTTTAGGGCTACGCCTAGCTAAAGTACGCATAAAATGCCGCAACATGTTTGAGGAATGTTCCGATTGTAGTGCGGCGCTGTGTTAGCGTTTAACCGCTGCACGCCCTGGTGCTTGAGTCTCGTTGGCGTCTGTGGTCAGTTTATAGAATGACGACCATATTATCGCCTGTTCCGGGAAAGTTGTATCTGTGACCTCGCGTAAATTGTAGGCGTACATTAAATGTCAATTAAACGATGTCACAAAGTGGGGCTGGCTGGCTGGCTGGCTGGCTGGCTGGCAGGCTGGCTGGCAGGCTGGCTGGCTGGCTGGCTGGCTGGCTGGCTGGCTGGCTGGCTGGCGGCTGGCTGGCTGGCTGGCTGGCTGGCTGGCTGGCGGCTGGCTGGCTGGCTGGCTGGCTGGCTGGCTGGCTGGCTGGCTGGCTGGCTGGCTGGCTGGCTGGCTGGCTGGCTGGCTGGCTGGCTGGCTGGCTGGCTGGCTGGCTGGCTGGCTGGCTGGCTGGCTGGCTGGCTGGCTGGCTGGCTGAATGAATGAATGAATGAATGAATGAATGAATGAATGAATGAATGAATGAATGAATGAATGAATGAATGAATGAATGAATGAATGAATGAATGAATGAATGAATGAATGAGTGGATTGAGTTTATTTGGTAAATCAAAATACACACATGCAAATAAACATAATTTTGATGCAAATACAAATAAAGAATAAGCATATATATTTATAATATTAGCATTGTGTTCATTATCATGATAACAGGTTTTGAGACTACCTGGCGTCAATGAATTTGTTCGTTACCGTGTTGATAGATTGGACATTACGAATGAATGTGTTCGTTACCTTCGCGACTGACTGTTGGGCTGCGTGGCTTGAATGAATCTGTTCGTTACTATGTCGACAAGCTGGGTACTGCGTGACACGAAAGAACTGTTGACGTAACCTTGGTTGACCAATGTCAATGACTTGTCTGATTTCGTCAGCGTCATTCGTCTTTTTCTTCGGTTCTTCCTTCCGAATTACTTCTAAAAACTCGAAATATCAACTCCCAAGTGAACGTTGTATTTATATAGACCTCAGTAGGATAACTTGAAGAGATCGATGCACTGTGATACACCACACGGTCCACAGTCCACAGTACAGAACTGATGCCACTGATCCCAATACAAGTACGTATTGAGGTCAGGAATTATTGCCCACACGCGCGGTAATAACTTTTCTTACGTCATCCATTACGCACTTAGTGATTGATTCTCTATGTAGCCGTCTGATGGCGCTGCAAGAATACACTATTTAAGTAGGTAAACTAATGGCGTATGGCAGAGCGTTAAACGTTTCACCAAAGAGTTTAAAATCAATAAGAGGCGGCACTTCCTATATGTGCCATAGAGCGCCGAGCGCCGCAACGCACCAAGCGGCGAGGAGGCTGGTCGCTTGGTCGCTTCGAAAATGGAGAAGTCTAAATGGTCGTCACCGAGCCATGGCCATCATTGTGCCGCGCTAAAATGCGGCAACAATAGGAAAAATCGTCGTGATTTAAGTTTTTTTCGATTTCCCAAAGACCAAGAAAGGTAAATGGATCGTGTCCTATAAACTATGTACGAAAAGATTGCATTTTTCCAAATGTTCGTGAATCGTGAACGATAACAGGCCACGGACAGTGAGTTTGTTGACACTCGATGAGTCATTGACATTGATATTGATTAAAGTGATTGATTCATGATTCACTGAAATAAGAAAAATATGAAAATTATTTGTTCTTTTTTGGTTCCAAAGTAATATAATTTAGTTACATGTACTGGGAAATATCATGAAATATACAAAGAAATCTTCCTTCATTTTATGCAGTGCTTGATACCAGCTGTTCTTCCAACAATACGTTCCATCGCCAATGAGTTGCCAGTGTCGATTCAGTCGCTGGCCACTTGTCAACCATCGGAAGGTGAACAACTGTCCTTGAAGGAGATGAACGTCCTCACGTACATAGGAGGGTACATCGTCAAGAAGATCGCTGACAAAGTGTGTACTTCGTGCAAGACCAAAATCCGCTCCGTCGTATCTGACAGTGACCCAAATCACGACTTCTTGGCAGCGAAGAACTATGCTGATGCAAAAGTTGGCCTACAAGTTCCGAGCCCCATCCTGGTCGACGCGCTAAAGAAAATGGAAGTCTCCTACATCAAGCAAATCGATGATGTCATGCACCGACCACGAGTGAAGGTCACACTCATAGCATCGCTCGTGACGTGTGTGGACGAGAGCTTGTCGTGCAACGTTTGCAAACTCGCCAACGTCATTGTGCATCTGATGGTGAACATCAGACTACACCATTCCATTAGACAAGCCAACATCCAACTCACGGACAAGAAAGACCGAAAGAATAGGAATGTTATCAAATTCAGTCACCTGTAAATTTATGATAGCTAAATTTGTTTTATATATCAGACTTTGAAGATGACCAGTTGGATAATGTTCGGGTAGCCGAGAGCCTTTCTCTGTTGTAAATCTGGCATACATTGTTTAGATAATTTTCGCTGAGAACAAAGGAAATGAGGTTCATAAAATTCTGATTTACTTAGAATATGTCCATTATATTTCCATATAAATACTGATGTCGCTGATAATTTTCACTGAGAGAAAGAACCCAGCTTATAATATTTTGTCTTTATGGCTGCAAATGTGGGGGTGGGGCAATTTTATTCATTTTAGACTGGACACTATTGCAATGAATCTATTTTTTACAATGAACAATGAATGTTTTTTTCATTCAAATGCTGCTGTGTGGCCTGCTGTTTGCCATTAGTGTGGGCCAGAAAAAGCATGAATGAAACCCAAATGATACACACGTTGTATCGGCGCAAACAACGGAATATACATTTAAAATGTAATATATCGATTGTCGTTGTCAAGAACTTTGTGAAAAATAAATAAATACATTTTGTTTAACTTTTCTTCATTCTTCTTGAATCTTCGTGTGTTTGATAATTGATATGGTAATCGCTCATCCTTCATTGCTCAAGGAACTCGAATAGCGTGCATACAGCACAGCGCAAAACTACCACGTGCGTTTGTTTACGTTTGTCAGCCTCCTCGCCGCTTGGTGCGCTACGGTCGCTGAAGTCACGCAAAAAACGACAGAGTGCCGCGTCTTTACGTTTTACACTCTTTGGTTTCACTGCGAAGCAACTTGGCATACTTGACATGCCTGGGGATTTCATTGGTATTTTCAAGTACGCGTACCACTCGTTATTTTTAGATCGTAAAGCTAAACATAACTATTCTGTGATTGCCTTATAGAAGAGTTACTTTGATTCAGTCGCTAGTTTTTGTGTGTTATTTGTTTACTCTAACAGAAACTTGATTAGATGTTTTGCTGGAGTAAATCAGGTTAGGGCGGTTTAGTGTCTAACTTAGCGAGGGATTAACGCCATAATGGGTTACACAGTGTCAGAGGTGAAAGAACGTTTTGAAAAGAAGCATTTGAGAAATCCGTTGAAAAGAGGTAATTAGTTCTCCTAAGTCAGAAATAGCGGGCTTAGTACCTTAATTTGTAACTGTCTGTGATATTGAACTTCAGACATCGGAACATCGTTGAACGTCAATTGGTATTGTTGTTAACTCAGCCAGTCTTTATTCCAGTAAAAGTTGTTTTAAAACTGGAAGTCTTGTTTGTTATTTCAATATGTCTCGGGTTTGAAATTTCACAATGCGAACATTTTACAGGCTTACTAAACTAACTAATGATGACTTGGGCCAGAATCGTCCCCAACTCCACTGTCCTCTATATTTCCCTCTTTCTCCATTCCCCAAATCCTTATAAAGTTCTTACGGTATAATCCTCCGGTATCCCAATATCCCGGTTGTCTAGTTACAACCCTCTTTGGGGACTCTGCTTTCTACGCTGGCTGCCCCCTGCCCTCTCTACCTGTCCTACTTCCGCCGATTCTTCTTTAGTTTCTTCTTGGAACCGTCTTCAATATCAACCTCCTCTCTTCACTTCCGCAATCTTCTTATTCAACTGTCTTAGGAAAATGTGTTCTTTCTAATGTTGTTTCTCATACATAGTCATAAACACAAAATAAATGACTGTGTGTGTGTGTGTGTGTGTGTGTGTGTGTGTGTGTGTACGTGCGTGTGTGCGTGCGTGCGTGCGTGCGTGCGTGCGTGCGTGCGTGCGTGCGTGTGCGTGTGTGTGTGCTTGTGAGACATCATAATTATACACGTGTTTGCTTTGAGCGTTCGATATAACTGTCTATATCGCATCGTCACTTTCGGTTTGCAATCGGCCAGCTTGGATTCTCTAGTGAATGCAGGTCCCTGGGCCTCACTGTTCCCCACACCCCTCCCCCCCCCCCCAGATATACAAGCTGCCTCTTTATTTTATTCCCTTTTTCTCCGGCTGTGTTTCCAACTCCTTGTATCGAGCCCAACCCACCACACCTGTCCTATCCAATCTTACTTTTTGCGCGTACAATTGTTAAACATTAATATTTGTGTAACTCATCAAATGTGAAAACAGATTTTCACCGTTATTAACAAAAAAACGCACCTTCGCATACGCACCACTGACTTAAATCTCGTTCAATTCGTTCACAATAATTTGCACGAATTTGAACAGGTGGCCTTCTAACGCTACTTCCGGTGCTGTCGGGTCAAGCTCAGTCTAGTCCGCCCCGGTCAGACCACCCTCGTCGGATCGCGAACTTTGTGTCAAGTAACATTTTTATTTATGCAGACGTAAATATTTGTGTTTGTTTAGCTGATCTATGCAAACGTTGCGAATATCTACGTGTAGAAGTAGTACGAACTGAAATGGCCCATGACCTTTTGACAGTAGCACTCACGACATGAAAGGATTGTTGTAAACGAAGCTTCGTTTTTGTGGATCGGGCCCGTCTTCAAAGAGCAGTAGAGTTGTCAGTGTCAACACTGTCAACTGCAATTAAGATAAGCGTGTCACTTAGAATGACCTGCCGATCATTTTGAAAGATTATATATATATATATATATATATATATATATATATATATATATATATACACACACCTATATATGTGTGTGTGTGTGTGTGTGTGTGTGTGTGTGTGTGTGTGTGTGTGTGTGTGTGTGTGTGTGTGTGTGTGTGTGTGTGTGTGTGTGTGTGTGTGTGTGTGTGTGTGTGTGTGTGTGTGTGTGTGTGTGTGTGTGTGTGTGTGTGTGTGTGTGTGTGTGTGTGTGTGTGTGTGTGTGTGTGTGTGTGTGTGTGTGTACGCTGCCACTACTTTGCCAAGACGCATGCACGCGGGCGAGCTCATACACGTCGGCAATCACACATTGGGGCCTACACATGCGCCCACACACATATATACACGCACGCACGCACACGCGTACACACACACACACACTCTCTCTCACACACACTCACTCACACACACTCACACACACTCACATACACACGCACACACACGCACACATACACACACACACACACACACACACACACACACACACACACACACACACACACACACACACACACAAAGCCGCACACCCAAAATAAAAAGAAGTATGTTAAACATCATTATATCAGGTAAACAGAAACATCTGGGTAAAAGAGAAGACAAGTGTCATTGACGTTATTGAACAGGACAGGACACAGAATGGACCTGGACATGGAACATCCGTAGAATACGAGACAACTGGTCTGCAAACATTACAACAGAAAATGATTTAGAAGCAGACCGGCGATACGATGGAGAAACGCCGTCTGGAAGAGGATAGCGCAAGACAAGCAGGGCGGTCAACAGTGATGATGAATGATGATGATGACGATGACGATGGCGATGGCGATGGCGATGGCGATGACGATGACGATGACGATGACGATGACGATGACGATGACGATGACGATGACGATGACGATGACGATGACGATGACGATGACGATGACGATGACGATGACGATGACGATGACGATGACGATGACGATGACGATGACGATGACGATGACGATGACGATGACGATGACGATGACGATGACGATGACGATGACGATGACGATGACGATGACGATGACGATGACGATGACGATGACGATGACGATGACGATGACGATGACGATGACGATGACGATGACGATGACGATGACGATGACGATGACGATGACGATGACGATGACGATGACGATGACGATGACGATGACGATGACGATGACGATGTTGATGAAGACGATAATGTTGATATTGAAGTTGATGTTGATACTGATGACGATGGTGATGAATCCTTGCTAGTAAGATCACCCTCGGAATTGGGCTAGTGTGACCCGATGAGCGAGGTGACAAATTCAGCGAGAGTAGTTTCCTATACATTACGGCTGCGAAAATAATTTTTAGAAGTTCCTGTTTTATATTAATTTATTGGCCAATATTCTCGTCTTTTCCCGGAGTCTCCGGGATTTTATTATGAAACAAATCCTCGTTCAAATTATCCAGCAGCACCCCTCCCCCATCTTACGAAGAACAGTCGAACAGGACACTGTTGTGCGACGCACGAAGCAATAAACAACATCAAACTGTTGAGAGACTCACACAGACCATCTTGAATCTCTCGGATTTAAAAACTAAAAATCGGCAGTACACAAATTGAACTTATGTGTTTACTAACAATTAACATGTTGCTATAACGTCAACAAAGCGCGATGCTAAAGTAAAGTTGACAATTTAGTGAAAGGGTTACAAACTTATGTTAGTGATGCCACGTAACGTAGGTGGTGCCGACTGGTGAATTAATAAAACTCACATATACAGAACATTGATCGCCGTCTAGCGACCAACATTAAACTACAATCATTAGGTTGTCCCTAGGTCGGGGAGTCTATTTTTTATCACTGTGAGAGGTATCCAGACTTAACTAAAGATTATATTAGTGTGTAAAAAAATGTGCTAGAACTAACGATATTTTAGCATTTGTCTTCTTCAAATGCTTCAATGCAGGACAGAAATGACGTAAAATAGCAATATGTTTGTAATCAATACGTACAAAACTGAAACCACTACTAAATTCTACACCGTGTTATCCAGATGTTACTCAAAAGATCATTAATTATAATACCGACTTTCTATGTGTAGCCATTTCTGCAGGTGATCCAGATTTTTGTATTAGTGTATCTGATCTAATTTATGTTTATTGCTAAAACAGTGTTGAGTAAGTTCTTTACATTTTGATCGTTGCAAGAGAAATTTCCGGGGGACAATTGGCTAAATAATGAGATACATATTGCATGTATTAACATTATCTTAACTTCTTAATTTTTGTTTTATGATCAGCGGTTTACGTGTCACCATTTTTTCAAACCAATCCACCGAAAAAAAATCCTTCTGTGGGGTAGGTCCCCGGCCTACCTTATAATTCAGACACACGTGTACGCTGCCACTACTTTGCGAAGACGCATGCACGCGGGCGAGCTGATACACGCCCGCAGTCACAGGTAGGAGCCTATACACATGCACACATGGGCGCACACGCATATACATGCACGCGCGCACACACACACACACACACACACACACACACACACACACACACACACACACACACACACACACATATACACACATATACACACACGCACGCATGCGTCCATGCACGCAAGCACGCACACACACACATGCTGTTACACACATACGCACACACACACACACACGCACGCACGCACGCACGCGCGCGCACACACACACACACACACACACACACACACAATTAAATTAACGTGTTTACACCGTCAATATAAAAATTATGTTCTTGTAGTAAATGTTGATCTATGTGGCCCCGTTTTGGTGAACTTCAAGGGGCTGGAGGTTTGTGGTGAGCCTCAAACTCCATCCCCACCCCCACCACCACGCACAGAATACTGTAATATAGGAATAATGTGAATTAAACTAGATTTGCCTGCATGCTCTTCACCCTCGCGCGGATGAGGGCAATTGCAAGTACACGCGTGCCATCATGTCAATATTGGATTTTTAATGTATGAAGCCCATAGCTTTATATTAGCACAAGCTCATTCATGACGATGCGTTTATTCGTCTGTTTACTGCTGTGCATCTAAAATCTTCTTAGGTAGGACACACCCATTAGAAAAGTTTTGTCTTTGTAATATTTCCACCAAAATTATTTTATTTCAAGCATATACTGTGCTCCTATGTATACTTCTAGTCTTTGGTGCAAATTCAAAAAATATAGCCTCAAAAGCATTACTGTCGCATACAATAATAGCCTCAGAATTTTACTAAACTTACCTTCAAGATGTAGTGCAAGTTTTATGTTTGCCACCAACTATATTAAATCCTTCAATGAACGCATTCGTTCATCAATATTCAGTCTTTTATGTCGTCTTCATCAGTCAGATAATATCCTTTTTATTAATTACCTTCATACCGATATTCATTTTAAGAGCCATATGTACTCATGCTGGAGGTCGTTATTGTACACATGTCATTAGTATTGTATTTATTTTTGAATCAATTTTTTTTAATATTTATTTTTACAAGTTATTTAATTCATTTCCTCATATATTTAGACATAACTTTTTTATTTTACACTTATATTTTTACGTTGATCTCATTGCTTTGATTGTATTATATGTATTGTACTTTTCAATTTTTTTTAATTGTATTTTATGTATACATATATGGACGTCTTGTCTGAAATAAACCTTATTATTATTATTATTAGGCCGAAAAAAAGTTGGCCTTAATTTATTTAATTGGATGGACACAATTATTGTCGATCTCACCAATGAATAGGTTCCACGTAAAAACGCTTCTACCCTGCGTGGAGTGTAAAGTAAACGTAGATTTGCGTGTTTTTATAAACATGTCATATAACCAATATAACCATGACACGTCCGCACGCACGCGATGAATATAACGTGCACGTACTTGTGCATGCACGTTATTCGCTCACGTGTTGTATGTAGGTCGGCCATGACACTGATAGTAACACTGATTCGGTTCATCTAAATACAAGCCACGTTGTCGAGAGGGAATTGCAACTCCATTAATTGTTGGCATAGGTCACTATAGGGCCTAGGGTTATAACTACAATGACTGGGAGTTTACAGGAATCCATCGTTCTTTGTTAGAGACACCGGTTTAGCCACAAGGTGGAGCCACATAACTCGCCAGTCAGTTGTTACCTGAACATCGGCCAAAGTGAATGGCTTCGTCTTTGGTTATCATATACCTGAATGATAATATTGCTTTTGATACAATAGCTCGTGTTACTTTTATTTGCCAGTGTATACTTTAATACATATGCCGTAAAGTAAGTCACACTTCCGAGGTAAATGCGCATGCGCAGAACCTTGTACGGACGTGCGTATTGGCAGGACATCGATAAACAACAGTGGGGGGTTGAAAGTAAGATTTTTGTTTATTTTATGCTGTTTTGTGCCGAATGTACACAGATATAACAGTAGGTTAAACCCATTCGCCAAAATGATATTAGACAATATCATCGTATGAAGTAGAGAGGGTATACGCTGGCGGTTTAGTCTCGTCGTGATGGGAAATTTAAATGTCATGGCTGTCAGATGATCAAGAAGACGGCTTCGCTTGAAAGTTATTATTCTTCGTGTCTAAGATGATCACTTCGCCATGTACTGACAGTACTAAACTGACATCGTCCATATTCAATTGATATAATGTGAAAATACGATACTTGTACAGGCCCCTTTCTCATTTCTGAAACGTATCCATATTTTGTAGGAATGCATTTTGATCATGTGCGTGTGTTGCTAGCGTTGAGTCTGCGCCATGGCCTCGCTGTTATCGTGTTCATGGCGGTTGTCAGGTTTGCTTTGCTCTGTTGACAATTTACTACCAAAATATACCAGAAATCCAATGAGAATTGGACAGTTATTAAACTTGCGAAAACGTAGTCCATGTTACCACTTAATTCAATTTGTGGTGTTGACGTTATTAACGAATTTCTGCGAGCAAAACATGTCAACTTTATTATTGTGACGTGTTGCGGTTAGCTCTAGTCTATAACTAGGCGTTGGTCTGTACAGAAATGGGTAAAGGAGGTAATTTATGGAAAATCATAGCCACGCGTATAAGCTATTTGTTGGAGCTTCATTCACTGCTATGAATATAAGCAATTGAATTGATCTTGTACCAAAATTATCAAAGTATAATCAGATCAATATGTTGGAGATACCTTACCTTGGATACCTTAGCCTAGGTCCTAGACGGTTCTGATTATAGGATTCTGTGTTCCTCTGTGATCAGCTCTTCGTTTTCATAATCTATAAGATCGCGTGTGCAGGTTCTATTATTAGTTATTCTTAACGGTGCTTCAAAGTCATACATAATATCCCGGGTATACCAGAATTTGTCTAGTCGGATTTTGAATGATTCTAGGTACTGCATGCACACCAGATACTGTTAATAATCCCAAAACAATGTTTGTAATTGCCATTTTTCAATTAAATGGAAAGAATTACAAGTTTATTCTGCAACCATCTGAAAATGTAATAGGATTTGATGTTTATTAGGAACGTATGTATGGAATTTTTTATGAATTCCAAACTCAGCTCTTTTACTATTTTAATATAAATACAGTACCAGATATTATTACAGTAAACGTGTTGTGTGCAAACCATTACAGGATTTTACCAGGTACTTTTACTATGCTGTGTTTTACTATGTGTGTAAAGATTAGGCTTACTTTATATTTCCTTGTACAGTGTAACATATTATAGGACAAAACTAACACATTTTAAGTCATTTTTGACACATTAAAAACATAAAATTATGTGAATGCCAGGCTAGTAATTACCACCCTTAGCTTGATGTGATCTTTCCAAATCTTAACTGAACAGAATAGCTTGCTTGAAATTAATCAGCTTAGCCATAGTCAAATGGTGTACTTGATTAAATCAAATATGAAGGGACTTGGCTTTTTATTGAGTTGCCAGTAGTATGTGATTAATTTTTTTTAAAGGGGACTGCATCTAACAGGAAATATATATTGATTGTATTCCACATGTTCATTGATTACGGCCTTGACAGTATGCTACATATTCCTGTATACAGTAGTGCTGTGGTAATTGTTGTCTATATGTCATAAGTGTAAGTTACACAATTACTGATATTTAATGAAGATCAAGTGTTGTTCAGTCCAGACTAACTTATAATTGTCAAGTACATGCTATGATATACTGTTAGTTACCAAATTAATGAGACATTGAATTCAATCCAGTGAAAAATTGCAAAAACATTATTTTTAGAACAGTCATTAGTTGCCGTCATGTGAAGTAATGCCTATCCGTTTGTGAATGAACCTGAAAGAAGAAGGGAACTACCCTGTTTTTATCCCTCCCAGTTCATTTTCAACCAAGTGCTGTGACAAATAGTAAGAGCTTATATGATTACCAATTCAGCCACAGTGAAACGTAGTGATTATAACCAACTGTTTCCATTGATAGAATCATAGTTGTCAATATATAATGTTTTGAAGTAAGTACTGTAATTATGCATTGTTAAGAGTTGCTGTTTCAATTAATGATAGCAAATTGATTATGATATATATAGACCTATAAAATCTTCTATTTAAAGCCATAAATATAGACACAGCTCAGGCGTGTGTCCTGAGTAGCAGTCTGTGTATGAATAAACCTTCACAAAATACAGAGGCATGTGGTTTGTGAATTTTTACCTAGGCTAGTGGTATGTAGTTCTTAGGTAAATTGCATAACTGTTGCCTATTCTCGTAGATTTATGTAATAATACCCTATAAATGCAAAGTGGACAAGTTGAAACTTGTGACAGGCTGTTCTTTTATTAAGTTTAATTAATTAGCTGGTTGACTGGCTTTACAGGGTAGGTCTGTCATTGTGTGACAAAACTTGAAATCTTGTTGACCTCACATATCTAGTCGGGTACTTGGGTTTAATGGCCCTACTTAGTCCAATGACGATTGCCGAAATAGCTGGGTCAGAACGACCTTGCTTGTGTCAAAGCCTTGAAGTCATTTGGGCCCTGGAATTAATTCTTCTTGGTTTTACTGCTGCTTACTAGTTAATGAAGCTAATGAGGATTGGTTTATTTAATGGACAGATGGTTGTACGTGTAGTGCATACTGAATTTTTATTGACAGAACTTGCATAGGGATATACCGATATACCAGAAGTTTGTATGAGTGGATGTATGTTATCTGGAGTCTGGAGACAACAGCCTGGACTCATGACCTGGCACCTGGCGGACGTTGTCTCAGTCTGAGTGGCATCTTAGTCTGAGTGGCATCTGAATGGCGCTAGATTTACCACCTAGGCATTTTCAATCAAAAACAATCAGAATGACACAGAACAATTAAAATACCCAGTCACATCAATGTTGCAATAAGTTGATTTATGTAGAATCTTCAAGTTAGGTTTAAAATAAAATACAGTGAAACCTTTAAGTGTACATACTGTGCAGTCCTACAGGACTCAGTGACTTGAAAATTGAGGTGTGCATTTTACTGCGAATAAATTCAGTAATGTCCTATACTTTGCTATTAAGTAATACTTATGAAACATATTGGAAATATGGTTGGATATACTTAGGGTGATCATTATTGGCAGGTGCCTGTAATACACAAGTTAACCGAGGTAGCAAATACAAAGTTCAACTGTAAACCAAAATTGTAAATACTGCTCAAGCACAAAACCTATACAGTCTATTTCAGTAGGAAATATTTATGTACGTGTGGCCAACCCAAATCTAAAATAACTTAACTGTGTAGGAAGTAATAACCTGAGAAACTTGTGTGTGACAAGACGGTTTGAATGGAGAAAGGTGCTGGGGCAGCTTCAGGGTGTGACTGACTGGCAGTAAATACCTACGAGTTGTAGACAGTCGAGAAACGTTTATATTATATGTTTTTGTTGCAGACCCTCAAATAAAGTGAGCGACTAGGTCACTGGGAAAACTAGGGACACAACCCGCACACCTCCTGCAGCCTGGTAAGTTCCACACTCCCTAAATACACCCTGGAACATCGCTGTTCACAATCTAGGTACTGTTAACAAACATTAGAGCCAACACTTAAGAATAAACAAATATTTTCCTCCAGCACTTTACTGTACGAAAGATTCCTGAAGCATCACTGGTTAATGAAAAGGACGCCCTACAATTCCAAGAACTGCCAGGCCATGCACAATGTTCATATTTATTATAGCAACATCATTGGTGAGATACCAAGCTGGGATTTACTGATTATTTAACAGATGCAGATACCAGACACCGGTTCAAAATGTCCCTGTAGACAAAAAACTAGACGTGCCTTCGTGTATGTAGTATGCACACAATCCAAATGTCTGCACAATGAATAACATAAAGCTTATTTGCTCTTCAAATGTCTGCCCATCCACTGACCCACCCACTAGAGTGCAGTGACTCAGGGGTAGAACGTCGCACTCTCGACTAAGAGGACCCGGGTTCGAATCCTCTGCTGCAGTGTTAAAACCTTGGGCTATTTTTTTCACTCTACATTGCTCCAGTTCACTGAGCTGAATAAATCAAAATGAGTGCCTGGTTATAGACAAGTTATGGATATGTGTATGAGCAGCCTTTGCGCATTAACTGTAGGATATGGCTGGATGCTTCCCAGATAAGTTGAGATGGTGTTTGATTGAACAGGTCTGCCATGGAAGTAAAGTATAAAGCGCTTTGAGCAATCCTGAGGATTGGATACTGCGCTATATAAGAACTTATCTTTACCTTTTTTATGTTGTACCCATCCAAAATTACCTTTACCCATCCAGATGACAGAGGGACAGATCTCTAGAGAAACCTACGAACAGCAAGAGAAAAAAATTGGATGGCTAGGATCATTTGAAATAATTTCATACGGAAGAAAACAAGTAATTATGCTCAACATGTAACGTCCGTCACAACGGAGTTGCCCGTATTGTTTGTTGGGCCTCATGGTAATAATATTTATAAACATAAGTTATCAAACGTGCCAAATCTCTTAGCTAGACAGCAGAGGCGAGATGTAACGTGCAGAGATGCAAGAAGAACCAGCCGGTCTGTTGTCAGTGTTACTGAACTTGGCTAATTATATCACTGACTTCTGACAGTCTGACCACTGACTGACCAATGTGCGGCCAGATTATGAGACAAAGCCAAGAGGTGTGGAACTACAGAAGCAGTCGGCATGACTCAGTAGAACACCTCTGACCTGGCCCTTTTGTTTGTGCCAACGGAGCTGACTAAATTAGTGACTACAATTCTATCCCACAATGCATTGCTTTGTTCAAATGGCGCAAATAATAAAGTGCGTTGAAGCAAGTTGATGGATAGAGGACACAGTACATGTCCCAGATAACTCGGGGTATGTGTACAGTCCCGCCTTTTTACACTCACCTTGTCCAAACCACTGCCTTGCATATCAGTTTACCCATGGTACCAATGTAATGGTGACAGACAGAGTAACCCTTAGCTTTTTAATTTAATAAGTATTTGATGTACCATGTCGTGACTTATTTAAGGAAGTACATTTTAAATGTTTACTGCACCATTCTAACAACATTCAACAATACAGCACGCAGCTTAGACTCCTAAGAGTTGGGTATAGAGTCAAAGAGTAAGTGTACAAAAGTTCTCCAAAGTTCTCGCTCACTGGGAATCGTCAGTATTTAGACACCAAGGTGGCCATTTGTGACGGAAACAGCTGCATGAATTTGAAGTGTTTACTCTGTCAAAGCAAAGTCCGGTGTATGCAAACTCTAAAGTAGAAGCTGGGACAGACAGTTTTACACAGGTCTCAGCTGGAACAAATCTTTGTAATGTTAGTACACACTTATAGCGGTGGAAGTATAATCACAGAGAAATCGATTTTTTTACAAGTCAGCAGCCATGCATGGTGTATTTGGCAAGATATTTTCGCAAATTGAAAACGTTGACCCCATGAACCAATTGTGTGTATTAATAAATTACTAAATTATGAATTTTTGTTTTACATTTTTTTAACCAAGTTGAGAAGCAGCTTTAGAAATAATTATGCAGTAAGTCACCCAACTAGTATTGACCGTGAGCAAACATAGCACTTACAATTGCTTGAAATGCAAATAGAAGTGTGTGTTGATTACAAAAGGTGAGAGGCGTACCTATTTACATGTCTAACTAACGAACAAGGGTGTAATCAGAATAGCCAGTACTTACCGGGCAGAAGGCTAGAAAGCTACAAACTACAGTTAAAATTGAACTGGAGGTTAGTGTGCTTTTTATGATTAAATTCACAAGTACCACCAAATTCACCTTTGTTCTGCAATTCTTTTGTAATGTTTGATGTACATGCAACAAGATAATAAAAATATCAGAGATAAGAATTAGCTAGGAAAAGTACCAGTGTTTGCTTTTGATGTTATCTTTAGGCTTTTGTGACAGATAGCAATTTATGAACTTTATGGCAAAGCGAAACCGAGTTTATTTTTGAAAATATACTTTTAAAGGGATACTCCAATCAATGAGAGATTCACACCATTTACATACATCTGTATACTATATTAGTTGTGGTCTTGTGGATAGTAATTGTGCACAAAGATTGTTAATAAACGATTAATTATAGTATAATTGTATCAGAAACACTCCATGTTGGATTCAGGGCGCTGCCATCTTGAGACTTATGCGCCAGTGACGTAAACTGCTTACGTCACTGGCACATGCACCTTCGAACATCCAACGTCTGTCCAATGGTATTTGATGTAGTCAGTACGTCACGGATTGCTTACGTCACAATCACAATTATTAGCGAAGATTCCGCCAATCCTTGCCTTTTTCAACAATGTGCCAGTGGTGTAAACGATTTGGCTTACGTCACTGGTGCATAAGTTTCAAGATGGCAGTGCCCTGAATCTAATATAACATGTTTTTGATACCATTAAACTACAACTAATTGTTTATTGACGATCTTTGTGCACAGTTACTATGCACAACCAATATAGTAGACATATAAGTTAATACTGTGAACCTCTCGCTAACTGGAGTATCCCTTTAATATATACTTCCCATACACAGGTGATGTGGTTGCACATGAACACTGTGAAACCATGTCTCCTCTTGTACCATAACTACACAACCAAAACCTCTATATGACAATTGACCGTCCACTAGGGCAGCTAAGTACAGGCACCTGAGGACCCAGGGACCTGAATCACGGGGGTCTCAGACCTGTACCAGACTACCTGGGTAGATTGTATGTACCACATGACCTTCTGTGTTGTCGTAATGACTTCTCCCTGCACCATTTTCAGCGTAGGTGTCTGAGTTGTTATTTTCATGCACAACAACAATACAATCATTTACCTTTGCTCTAACAAGTTGCAGTATTTCCGCTTATTAGAGACATTCTGTTTACTATATCATGTGATCCAAATATTTCCTATTTTAATGGTGTGTTGCCTAAAGGGTGTAGATTTAAATGTGCTTTTGTTAGTAGGGGGAATTGTGGGCACATGCATTTCTAGGAACACTAAGTCTGTGTTCCCAAGCAAGTATTGGGGATGTAAATCACTGCTCTGTGATGAGACTGAAACATTGTTGTACCAAACTGATCATTTGTGAGTTAGGTATAGAGATGTTTCATATCACAACTAGTATAGTGAGAAATAACTATAAACAATGTGTTTAAACTGCAGATAAAAGTAAACATAAATACATTGAATATCCCGGTTATAAACGGTTCTATACTTGGTTCAGTTTGGAAATTAATGTTGACAAGAATAGCATTGACAGGTGTGTTGATACATGTCTTGACAGTTTGAAGATCATGTTAACAGTGACAGTTGCATTGATGGTTGTGTTGACAGTTGCACTGATGGTTGTGTTGACAGTTGCATTGATGGTCGTGTTAACAGTTGTATTGATGATTGTGTTGACAGTTATATTGATTGTTTGTGTTGACAGTTGCATTGATGATTGTGTTGACAGTTGCATTGATGATTGTGTTGACAGTTGTATTGATGGATGTGTTGACAGTTACATTGACACTGATGGTCAACAGTTGCATTGATGTTTTTATTGACCATTGTACAGTTGTTTTGGGGTACTTTGTGTCAGTGTAAATGGTGTACACAGTGAATATGGTTCATAGTGACTTGTGACATGTGACAGTGTTACTTTATATTCAGCTGTCTTTGCCCTCGTTGAAAATAGGACTAACCAAAGCTCTTGTTTGTTTCAGATTAGTGCCAGCAGCTAAGAATGCCGCCAATCAAAGCGCGGGCCATAGCGCCCCCTGGTGAGGCAGCGAGCACGGCCAGCTTCCTCAGCGTCAAGAACATGATCCCGCGGAAAAAGATGCCCAAAATCGGACGTCAGGCCAAGGGAAGCCACCTGGCGACGGGCAACGGGGATGCATTCGGGGAGGACGGGATGCGCAAGCTGCGCATCCCCACCTACATATCCTCCCATCTTCCTAGTGTCAAGAAGTTCAGTGGTGACGTTGACTTTGTCGACCTCACCGATGACACGTCAGAGATTGTGCTGCAGGTGAACCGACCCGTGAACGTGAAGCGAGAGGCCGATGTCAGTTTGATGACATCACGACTGATTAAATCGAAACGCCGGCGAACGACCAGCGGAGGATCGCTTTGCACCACCGGTGCAAAGTATGCCATCAAGAAAGCATGTGAACACAAGTTTGCCAGCATGGTGTTTGATGTGGCGTTCGCACCAGGTGGTGCTTTACTCATCTCCAGCGACGATGGCGTCTACATGTGCGCCGCCGATTTCTCGTCGCTGACGAAACTAGAAAATGTGCTGATGGGTGGCGGCATAGGGTTTCTGTCAGACGGCAAAATGGTGGTCATCTGTCGCAACCAGGACACAGTGAACTTGTTCATGGCAGGTGGCACGTTTCTGCGATCATTCGTCGCGGGAAACTCCCCCCTGGCCGTGGCGGTGAACAGCCGTGACGAGATCATCGTGACGGATGTCGGCCCGAAGCACGTCTACATTTATGCGGAGAACGGCACATTACGACAGACGCTTCCCATGCGGGGTAACAAGGACAGTTGCGAACTGAAGTGGCCCCAGTATGTCGCGGTCAACTCAGCGGACAATATATTTGTGACGGACACTCACCTGCAGAAAGTTGTGCAGTTCGACTCAACGGGGCGACATATGCACTCTGTGGCTCTCAACACGTTCGGTATGAACGAACTGCTCAACCCCACCGGAATATGCATCAGTTCCAATGACGACATCTTTGTCGTAGACGATTCGCTACGCACCGTAGAAGTGTTCCACGACGGTCCCACGTACATTCAGACTCTAGTCCACGCAGAACAGGGCACGGTTCTGAGGCCAAGGTCGTTGCGAGTCAGCCCTGATGGTAAACATATTCTTATCGGCAGCGCCGTGAGTACTGTGTGGCTCTACGATTTTCTCCCGACAAGTGGCTATATGTCGCCACAGTCGGGCAAGGTCAAACGCGAGGCGGTGGATGTAAAAGAAGAATTGCTGGATGACGGCTACGATACGATCAATTTGGACTGAGAACTGTTACAGTCGGAATCATTGGCATTGTAGCGATTTTGGATAGAAGAATAATTAGATTTGACTGTGCGACAGATAGTAAGGAACTGATGATGAAGAATCGTGCCGGAATTTAGTTTGTTTTTTCCGTCGAACCGTGAGATAGGTTATTGAAGGCAGTTTTTTCCTGCCCCAGACTGGAATCGGTTGTTAGTCATTTTCAGTTTGATTATTAGCTTATAGACACAAGGAGTAGTGCTCTGGTGAAACTGTCAGTCATTCATAGGTATCGCCCGTGTCTGTGGTGTACATAATATAAGTTTTACGCATTCAGTCCTGCCACCAAAGTGTTGTGTCGTGCACCCACCCACAGAAAAGAGCCTTCTGTTTCATTTCGGTTTACTTTGATCACATTCTGTTTTCCACATAAGTCACTCCCGTAGCGCACAAAAAGATGGAATGAATTTGCTTTATTTGGCATTACAAAGTTACCACACATGCTATAACTTTGTGTGCTTCCTGCCGGCAAGACTGAGCCACATTTTGTTGATTGTCCATGTCTAGCTGTCCAGTGTTCTGTTTGTGCCACATAACACATATGTATATATCCGTTTTCAGCTTCTTGGAGACAGCTGGCTTGTCCTCACTCAATGTACTTAACGAATGTTGTTTTCTGTTACCATGGTGATGTCACTGTGGTGATTTTTACATGTCCTTCGTAACCTTCAAGCAGCGTAGGGTTCGATAAATTAAATGTAGCATTGATAAGAGGTCTTTTTGCCGGATGGCGTACTGTTCACAGCAGCACCCGTGAAACGTTACGTTGAATGTAGAATATCTACATAGAACTGGTGCATATGACGCGTCTCCAGTTATTTATCATTATAAAATAATTTGTGAAAAACATGTTAATAAATGTATCACTGAGTCTGTGGTTTTTGTATATGATGGAGTCCTCATTGTGGTGTGTGTTGCGATTTCTTCAATGAGTGATGTCTTTGTTAAGATGATGTCGTCCTGAGGTGAATGTGGTTAAGTTTCAGGTCAGTTGAATTGATCCATTGAATGTTGAATGTGTGTAGCAAGTGAAAGTGGCAGTAATGAATAGTGCTGTCGGAAGTGATTTTGTGAATCGAATTGAGGCTACACAGATGAAATTTGATGAGTCGCTTACGTTTTGACTTGCCTAGGTAGATTCAGCAATGTGCCCCTGGTGTGGGTGCATTGCTGAGGTGAAATTGTACATGTGTGTGATAGTGGTGTCAGAAATAAAGCGGCAGATGTTGATATTAGACAAACTTTCATTTCATGGTTGTTATAATGTGTTCAGGGTTGTCTAGATAAATGTGTTTTAATAGACAATATAATATCCATGATCAAAGGAATGGAATGAGCCAAAGGCATATTTGGGGTGGGGGTAATTGAACTGTAGGCAACCTCCGGTATAAGATACGGCTGTTTTGTGTGTAGACAAATAACCAGTTGTACAATTGTATGGCAGTCTGTATACCTGTGGTGAATAATGAAATGGAAACAAAAGGGAACGTTTTGATTTTATGCACCTAAAGTAGCCATATGCAGCTATACAGTCACATGTTCAACATCAGCGGTTTATTAGGAAATACATTTGAACACACAGGTACCAAATTTCAAGGATACATTGTTGGCATGAAACATTTATATATCATAATCATTTTATTTTTAATTGTTAAAAAATAGTACACCATAATTATATTTGATATAAAGATTGGTTTATTAATTGTTAAGGGATAGCACATTGCCATCGGGGGATATTTTAAAAGCAAATGTTCTGACATTTGTAAGGTACCTGGTGTTTCATAAACAAATGGGGCTCAATCGACCGAGAGAAAGTTGTAGGTTCCATCTGAGTGACGCCAATGATCGTCAGTTTGCAATGTGATTGCCCTATGTTCCGAGTGATGCAGCTTTGCTTCAGTAACTGCTGTTACGTCCAGTCTTGGGATAAAGTCAATCTCGAGATTGGACGTCCGCCATCTTTGCCCGTTTCGGAATTCCGAGATGGGACGGTCAATCTCGAAATATGCAATTAGATACTTATCACGTGATCAAGAAATTGTAAATACTACTGTATATCATAAGTTACCGTTCGTTGGCGCCACTTTATTCGAAATAAATGTAAATCTGGGGTAATAACACATTTGATAAAGCAATTGAATTACGACATAAAAATGTTCACTATATTTAGCACGCCGTACTGTAGATGGCCTTACATATGTATGTTAGCTCCAAAATAATATCTTCCTAATTATAATATATCGCAGGTCCGCAGCCCAAACAATGAGTGTATGTATGTGTAATTATCTGTAATTTCACGAAAACACGATGCCAGTTTATTAGAATGGCATGTAGATTTGTGGTAAGACCATAATTTATTATATACCCATGAATGTACGAGTTTGAATAGAACTTATAATTTTCGCCTCGTTAAATTAGCCTAGCAATATGCATAAACAGTGGCCGAACGTAAAATCTTTATCCACTGGCAACCTTGAAATGTTTGTCATCCCCTGAAAAATTACTAGTCCCCATTTTTTTTTGGACAAATTTAATAAACGTCAAATGGGTGTAGTAATCCGTATTATATTACAATAATGTAGTAGTGTTTGTGTGTATATATGTGTGTATATAATTGTGTGTGTGTGTGTGTGTGTGTGTGTGTGTGTGTGTGTGTGTGTGTGTGTGTGTGTGTGTGTGTTTAACTGTATCGTTTATTGAGCATACCTGTGAGCATGCATGCACATGTTAAATGTGGATTTATTTTATGACATACGTGGATAAATTAATAATTTCAAGTTATGTTGATGCAGAATAATTACTTTTGTTTTTCATTATTAAATATTTGTGTGAATATATTCAGCAGCACTGCATACTTTCTCGAACTATAAATGTTATGATACCATTTAAATTATCGCGTCCACGTGTAAATTACATAGATTAATAATATTTATGTACGATTAGTACTAAAAAGGGTACGTACGTAGAACTAAAATTATTCATATGTCAAATTTGTCCTACAACGCTGCCAGGGTTGGAAAAAATCATGATTTTGTTTCGAATAAATCAGATTATTTTTATTAAATCGGATTTTTTTCGTTTAAATCGATTTATTCGATGCTTTCAACATTCCGACAATCATAAGAAATAATATGTAATTCGGAAAATAAATAAAAGTATGGAATATCATAATATACCTAATAGGCTGAACATTTTTATTCTTAGCATTTCTAAAGAATTAAAGCAAAGTTGTTATGTACAAATTGAAACTTTATTTAAAAATAGATACTGTTAAATCAACTGGTAGAGTAGCACGCAACATAAGCATAAATTTAAGATAATCTGAAAAAAAATCGAAAAAATCAATATCTTTTTTCATGTTGATTAAATCAATGATTTAATCGATGATTTAATCAATTTGATTAAATCAACGCCAACCCTGAACGCTGCCCTTTACAGTCACACATTTTTGTGATAAATTAATGTATGTAGGATATTGTTGGTCTATTCAATATACATGTAATCTTGCACATACATAAATTTAATGTAGAGAACATAATATACAAGGATGAGGCAAGAACATGCACATATATTTGTGTCCAGTGTGGTCCTTGGATTAAGACATTTGAAAACCGACTTACATTACAATCATTATTATACCACTTATAAAGTAAAAATTACAAAATATATAAGACCTGCATGTAGATTACTCGGAACGAGAAACTATCGATGTTGAAATGACTGCCCCAAAAACAGGGACCGAGTTGTCTAAAAATCGGGCCCGATGTATGTCTCGACCAGGACCGAGTTAACAGGTCGGCCGACATGCCTAGCACATGTCCGTCTGTCCCGGCCATGATAACTGGTTACGGCCAATCATATGAAAGCTACCATGCTACGCAGTATTCCGCGATTGACCGTCCCATCTCGGAATTCCGAAACGGGCAAAGATGGCGGACGTGTAATCTCGAGATTAACAATTATTCCGAGACTGGACGTAACAACTGCTACGTCACATTTGTGACACCTAGCGAATGGAAATGAAACGAGTGGCAATACGCCATAATTACTTGATTTTCAGCCACAGAATGGCGCCACTGTTTTGTTGGCGGCTATGCAGCCGATAGCGTTGTCACGCTTACAATCTCCTGGTCGTTATAAACTTTCCGATTGACGATAAATATAAAATCATCAATGTGCAGCGAAACGACAATCATTTTTGTATAAATGCCGCACACTGATGATTTTATATTTATCGCGCAGGCGCAGAAACGTCAACAGGAACGTTTATAACGCCGGGAAAATGTAAGCGCTACAGTGTTCAATAATGTTATGCTATGAGGAAACCCCTACCCTAGATGGCGCCACTTGTATCATAGGCAGACCAATATCGGAAAATGGCATTAATGCCAAGCAGAATTGGTCTTTCGTTTCTAATGTGTCAGATTTGTTTCTTTGTAGTCTAAGTTATGGTATTGTGCCCGAAGTCTTCTCTTGAATGATCCGTGAGTCACGGTCTTTTACAATACAAAAGAACGTGACTACATATTCTGTTCATGTTTTGTTGCAACCGACAACCACCGAAATTCACCTGTACGAGGTCATTTTAAAACAACTGGATGTGATCATCATTTGTGATGTTGTAATACTGTACTAACCGCAAATATACTGACACTAGCCGTGTGTCTAATACACAGGATACTTTGTTCGTAATCTTAATGTTTCATCCACTATTCTATTTAAATTGTAGGAATACACAAAACCGTGAATATATAGTAATCAAGAATTAAATATATTCATAAGTCGCAGCGACCGCTCTGCTCGGACCGCGTTACGCTTTATTCTCTGGCAAAACTCAAACCGAACACCATCTCGACTTCTCTCGAAAGCACTCAGCGACGCTGCAATTAATGCGCAAATACAGTTCGTGCACAAATACCCACCACTGTAGTGCCAGATAATAATTCACACAACTGAGTAAACTGGAACAATTTAGAGTGAGTGAACATCTCCAGGCGTCGAAACGGAAGTGATAGGATTCGATCTCGGGTTCTCTCGATTAAAACAGATTATCTAGCCAGTGGGCTATAGCGCAATATTAGTGTCACAGAGGCAGTGGGACTAACAGCTGTTTCATAGAATTGCTCTTTGAAGTTGGTTAGTTGTCTCTTCCCACTCACACAACTACAAGTGGTGTGATGTACAATTGACCATCTAATGTTTCCTGCTATCGACCTTTTACACCCTTGGTTCGAGGGAGCAGTAATGGGTAACCAATGATCTGTGGAGGTCCAGACAGTCAAGTAAGTATTACGCTGCTACGGTTCGCTTGGACGACTTTTGAGCAACTCTCAACCAACAGTAAGGAAAAGGATAGTTTTGTTTGTCCAAATGAATTGCAACGCAGTATGAACTATACAGATATACATACAAATATGGAACAATCAAACGGTACGAATGAAAATTAAAATGTATTTTTTAAGACAAAACAATTCTATGGGACGGGAGACTTACTAAAATAAAAATTCATTACAGCAGCCACCCATACACACTACCGGTGTTCGCCCGAGGACATGGCTGCGTCGTGCACATTACTTCCAATTTGAGTTGTTATCTGATCGGCAACACAAGGCTAATCAATCTGTTCATTGCCTTGACCATCGACTCGACATGCCCTTCGAAACACGTCCTCTTGCCCTGGTATATATTTGGACTTGAGAATGTTAAATGCCTCGGGCGTTTTATTATCAGAATCTGAAGCCAGAAATGCACGTCATTCTGTGTAGACAAATCCGAAGATGCCACGTGAAAGACTGACGTCCATATTTTGGAAACAATTGAGTGTCGCGTAGAGTCTGTAGCAGATAAGGTCAACATCAAACCGAAACCGCCTGGTTATGTAAGTGATTTGCTAGCGCCAAAG
>OZ024855.1:53136163-53148663 GCA_964017155.1 Oasisia sp. SBJ-2009 | reverse complement strand
CTAATATAAGGAACATTATCAGATTGGAGGGTAAAGCAATAGTATTGTATATAGCGCCTAATCTAGTCCCTCGGACAGCACTTTATATTTCATCCACTAGCAAATCTATCCTTTCCGGCGCCATTTTGCGGAAGTAGTCGAGATTTCCCAATGGGCTGCGCACACCAAGATGATCCCAGGTTTGTTTTGCATGCATGCTTTATGACTAGTGTTTGTTTACGTATGTTTTTGTGTGTTCTATGCTATCGTGAGTTGAATAAGTTCATGGTAACGGGATATGTTCTGTATTGGTCGGGTTAATTTTAACGATTGAAGTTTCTAAGTCGACAGGACCTACGGCTGCCGTGGCTGACTATGTCTATGTACCTGTCTGCATGTATGTCTGTATGTCTGTCAGTCTGTTTGTCTGTCTAGTTGGCTGTCTTTCGTTCTTTCTGGCTTTTGTTTAGACTGCTTTGTTCCTGTCAATTTTGCTGTCCGCCTCTTGTATGCCTGTTTAAATATCTGCCAGCTTGCCGCGAACGACAAAATGGCACAGTGAGTTGTTGTTCTATCGAACTGTTGTACAATGTTTGTCCTGTTCATCAAACGCGACTTCGTGTCAAAACGAACTTTCTGTGTGAGCTTACATTGTGTGAGGCTCATATCTCCCTATCGTAATAGGCGGACTGCCACAAGTAAACTACAACGCCCATTTCTCAAGCGGTATGTTCAGTAGCTGTATTCATAACGACTCCTCCAACCACAATGACTCAAAACCCGAATGGTTCGTTGTAATACTCTCCACCCCGGGGACAGATAGACCAGAGCCACACCCAACTGGTTGCCGAGTCCATCCACACGCAACCACCAACGCGTGTACCGACCTACTGCACCGCGACTGTGCCACGACCGCTCCGGGTTCATCGTCGACTGCCTGACTTCAAAGCGCTCGGCTTGAAGGCGCTCGCTACGGGTGAAGACCGTCTCGGCCTGGTGCCGGTCTGACAGCGACATCTGGCCTCTAGGCGACCGACAATAGGCGAGTTGTCCGTACGAATCTGCCGCCATCAGCTCAGTGCGTTAGAGCCGAGCCACGCCACGCCACGTCGCCTTGTCCCGGGCTGACGCGAACAGAACAGAACAGAACAGAACAGTCGATTCTTCGCCTTTACACGACGCCAGTTTTTCTTCTGTCAAGATTGCAGGAGATTACACCGGCGTCGCCAACTTCACAAAAGCTCCCGTCGGCGCTCTGTCGGCGCTGTGCCGATGTCCACCCGATAACCCGACGTTGGCTGGCTGATACACATCGTAGATCCGCCTCGATACGGCCGGTCATTCTCGTGAGCCGACCTGGTCAAGTGCGCTATCTGCCGCCGTTCCGTTGGTCTCACGGCGTTGCCCCGGTAGCTGTGTCGATAGCGTGACGAGTGCGGTTGAAACGTAAGACGGCGCTGTAGGAATGGAGCCGGCGGCTTTGTAGTCGAGATTGCCACAGTCGCCGTGTGCAAATACGACGCCAATTAGAACAAATTGCCCCGGTGCATAACTCGCTACCAAATTCTACATGTCTACAAGTTGTAGAACTCGCGGATACAGAGTGACTTTTGAAGCTCATTTTGGTGAAAACACAACACGTTACATGCATATAATGGACATACAGTGGTCTTCGTCGTCTCTGTTAGTTTCCAGATATCTGCACACTGTTGCGATTACTCAGTTTACATATCATGCTACACATAAACGATAACGTTATTAACTCCAGCGTCAATGCAACATTCTTTGATGTTCATGATCAAGGAATCGTCTTTGTTGTGTCTTCTTTTATATGTCTAGCTAAAATGGTGGGAATTTGTTCTTAGTTATTCTGAAAGTGCATGACGATTGAACATTCTGTAGAATTGAAAACACATTTATCATAGCATATTCTAACTATCTGATCATAACTATTTGTAACGTCATGGTGGTGACCAATCATCGATATTTAATTCGGCTTGCTGGATACTGGCAACTCATTGGATTTGATTCTATAGAAAACAAACTCAGAATGTAATTTTAAATGTTTAATAAAGTACGAGAGAAGTACAACATTCACCACTGCACATTAGCGAAGTTAAACAAACAATAATTGCTTATTATTATCATTCAGATTAGTTATAAGACATCGCAAACTGTTATACTGTTTAACATACTTGATAAATAATTCACAGGTTCTGACCATTTCGATTTCGTTTCCTTTGTTACACGAGAGAAACTATCACCATAGTCCATAGTCCGTACAATGTTCACCGCACAAGGCTTAACCAACACATGTCTCAATCATGTATAATTCTTCAGGAAGTTTTCCCCAACTCCGTCGCGCAACAGTAATTCACTGTGACGTTGTTCCAATACGGGTTAGGATTTCCATCGTCGAGGCTGCATGGATTACATATAGAACTGATGGTATCGTCTACCAAACCGCAGTAGTTAATAAGGACTGAGGTAACAGATGTCAGAATGCTGGTGAATAACATATTTGAGTGAAACGTTTTAACTGCATCGTCGTTCCCTGTACATGTAATACTCTTAATTCTTACTCGGGTCAATCAATGCACGAAACGATCAAAGCATTCTAAAGTATAAGTAGGTAAGTAAGTAAATAAGTAAGACGTAATAGTACAACATTGATTACAAACACCGCTCTTATTCCTTTCTCAACCGAATCTACACTATACACTGAATTTAACCGTTGTCAACCATGATCTACGATTGAATTAGAGAGGTATGCCGTTGCCGCGCTTACATTTTTCCGGTCGTTATCATCTTTCCGATTTACGTTTCTGCGCATGCGCGATAAATGTAAAATCATCAATTTCCAGCGAAACAACAACGTATTGTTTTGGTATAAATGCCATGGGCTGTTCGTTAACTTTCCTGTGATGATTGCTGTGAAGAGTTACTTAAAACGTCGTTCAATGCAATAACATATTGCATTTGTTTAAATCACTGTTACGGATTAAGGTGCACTACAGCCACGTGATTTATGCTTGCTATCAAAACATGCCTCAAGACTTCTTTGCCTTGTGCTAATATGCGACAAATAACTTTGCTGAGAGGTTATATACACCCTAACGAACAACCCGTGATATTTATACCATACATGCTTTGTTCTTTCGCTGCAGATTGAATGATGATTTTACATTTATCGCGCATGCGCAGAAATGTCAATCAGAACGCTAATAACGCCGGAAAAAAGTAAGCGCTACAGCGTACAAAATAGTTATTAAAGGAGTATACGTATTTCATGTCGTCGATAGTACCACAGAGAAGTATGCTGCATAACGCCGATTAGAACGAAAGTAACGATTGTCACCAGTATATGCTATAATCAGGTTAGAAAAAGATAATTAAAACTTAACACATCTACACCCTAACCATGTCTGTAGACGCACAAAATAGAGTACATGTACAAGCAATACAATTGCACTTGTTCGTAAAATAAAATCCTGTAATATAACGTCTTCAAGTTTCTTATGTTAAACGACAATATGCATTGTTTACTTTGTAATCAATAGTTACTTCCGGTAATCTGAGAAACAAACTGCTATCGTTGCGACTCACCTGCTGCGTGAGTCTTCAGTGGCGACGGTTCCTCTGTTTGTCGTTTTGATGTTAGCTCTGCATAAGCAACATTAACAGAACGGGTAGTTGTGACGTCTGCTACACACAACTACCTGCACTGCTATTGCTGACATCACAGACTTCTCGCATAGACTTCTCGCATAGACTTCTCGCATAGACTTCTCGCCGGTGGCAGGGAGACACTTCTAGAATACGTCTTGGGTCGTGGCCGTACGGGTCCCTCTCGCCCTTCCCCTCTTTCCCCTCCACCCCTCTATTTCTCTATTCCTCTTTCTGTCTTTCCTTCCGTCATTTGACCCCTGCTTTTCTCTCTCTCTCTCTCTCTCTCTCTCTCTCTCTCTCTCTCTCTCTCTATCTATCTATCTATCTATCTATCTATCTATTTATCTATCTATCTATCTAATTGTCTCTCTATCTATCTATCTATCTATCTATCTATCTATCTATCTATCTATCTATCTATCTATCTATCTATCTATCTATCTATCTATCTATCTATCTATCTATATATCTATCTATCTATCTATCTATCTATCTATATATCTATCTATATATCTATCTATCTATCTATCTATCTATCTATCTATCTATCTATCTATCTATCTATCTATCTATCTATCTATCTATCTATCTATCTATCTATCTATCTATCTATCTATCTATCTACCTCTCGCTCTCTCTCTCTCTCTCCCTCTCTCTCTCTCTCTCTCTCTCTCTCTCTACAGCTATTTTCCCTCTCTTTCAATCTCTCATCCCCTCTGCTTCTCTCTCTCTCTCCCTTTATCAGTCTCTCTACCTCTACCTCTACCTCTACCTCTACCTCTACCTCTACCTCTACCTCTACCTCTACCTCTACCTCTACCTCTACCTCTACCTCTACCTCTACCTCTACCTCTACCTCTACCTCTACCTCTACCTCTACCTCTACCTCTACCTCTACCTCTACCTCTACCTCTACCTCTACCTCTACCTCTACCTCTACCTCTACCTCTACCTCTACCTCTACCTCTACCTCTACCTCTACCTCTACCTCTACCTCTACCTCTACCTCTACCTCTACCTCTACCTCTATCTCTATCTCTACCTCTACCTCTCTCTCTCTCTCTCTTTCTCTCTCTTCTCTTCTCTCTCTCTCTCTCTCTCTCTCTCTCTCTCTAGCTATCTCTCTCACTCCCACTCCCCCTCCCTATATTCCCCCATCTGATCACATAAGGACGTCACCTAAAGACCTGTTTATAAATAAAGTAACTTCATGTAACTTACGCAGGCTGCTAGGCAGACAACACCTTTGGGCTCAGCAAACGAACAAATTAATCATCGAACTAAGGATGTCACTGTGGAGTTATGAAGTATATCTGACAATGACAAGCTCACGGAAGACTTCTTCCATTTACACCGTCCCGAATATCGCGCGGTGAATGACCTCTACCTCTGTGGTCTACTATTGGTGACACCGGACACCACATGTCAACAGCTGCTGTTGTGTCATTGCTGCTGTTGTGGTTGCCACCACACCAGACGGCTAGCGCAGCTGATGCTGCTACTGCAGCAACTACTAGCACAACTACGAACGTCTGTCACGAGGTTTGGCACGCAAGTCGAACAAGGGCGCATTGATTCGTAGTTACTTACAGTTGAACGCAAGCCACTGCATGTCACCCGCGGTTTGCCACACATCGTCTCCGCAACCGACTCGCTTTGTAGCGAATCCAGTTCGCAACGGCGTCTGTTCCGACTGGCTTGCGTAGGACGACTGGGTCGAACGGAGAACGACCGACCTGGGGAACGGAACGAACTCGTGCGCCCGTCTGTGTCCTCAGCATTGTCCTGACGGTAAACTTGATAGTTTATGCGCGGCGCCAGACCATTCATTAGTACGACTACAATAATCGCCATAATTACAGCGCTATCTGAAAGAAAATATTCCGGCAGACGTGGCCTCAAATCGGCCGGATCTCGTGTCGACTAGCCCGGGCTAAATAGACGCTCTTGTTCCGCTCGTCCAAACAGTGACAGCGATCGCTGGCGAGATACGACGTGTGCTGAGTCTGTACTCGTTCGAGCCCGGTGGCCGACTACAAACATTCCTAAGATAGAAATGGAACATCACCCAACGAACCCGTGTGAGCCTGTAATGAGGATGTGGTGATATAAGAGGATTGCTAGAGTTTCCTGTACTTACGCTGCGACACAGCTGACTCGGTGCTATCAATGACGGGTCATATTTGCCTAAACAAATCTGTATTATGTAAAAGTACCCCTACAAACTAAGGTGTCGTACCCGCGAACAGCTAAGTTGTTTCCTTTTATCGAAAAACACACATTTCTACATATTAAAATATCGATAATACACCATGGAAATCACGACACCGCTTTTGGTAATTGCCCTGCATAATTAATAAATTGGATTGGTGTTTTGAAAGTAATTCATTGTCTAAACAGGTGTAATTGATCCGACCAGTAAACTGTTTTTCGTTAATGTCTGAGTGACGTCGTTGATTTCATATTTCACACACAATTAATATTTCGTTTACCGATTGAATTAAAACTGCATGACCTGTGTAGTTTAAATGATATAGTGTGAACAATGATAACAATAATATATAATATAATTTTTTAATAAAAACTTAATCTTTGTCAACTAATTTACAGTTGTTGTTATCTGCTTTTTGTTGAGGAAACAGTTTCATTAAGCACAGTTCCTATTAGCTCCATACTGTATTTATAATTTCAAACTATGACACGTAAAGACTATTTTAATATTTTACGTATTACGTTACATTTTGGTCGGTGTCTACGCCTACAATATGTAAAACAAGACAACATCGCGATCAACATTATATTTCATTTATATTTCACACAAAAATACAAATTTACTCGCGCATGTATCACAATTCAGACTAACTATTCGCACTGTCACATACAGGCATTTGAGTAGTTTATGGTGTATATTTATTATTACAAACAAAAGAACAAACACTAACGAGGCTGCTGTTGATAATTAAAAGAACTTTTGGTTTGTTTTAGTTTGAAAAATCATATTCACGTTATCGTTTGTGGAGCCCATAAAACGAATACTATTATATTTAGCAGTTTACCATTAATTATTTGCGATGACAAACACAACGTTGTTGGAAGCGTGGTTTAATTTCGATTACCTTGGAATATTTCCGCATCTGTTGTGCGATTCGCTTCGTACTGATATGCCCTGTCGACGTTTTTAGGACGATATCAGACGCGACGTTGAACTACATAATTGATGCCGGCTTTCGGTATGCGAGCATACGCAAACGATAAGCCTCACTAGAACAACCGATTAATTATTGAAAACACAAATTTAGCAACATTATAGCGACGCATTAGCGTGTGCCTGTCAAAAGGCCGTCCCTTCATTCCAGACGAACAAGATGGCGTCGTGGTGGCGTTGTTTCCATGACTACGTTACGTGTCACACGGCCAGTTCAGGTGTCACGATATGTTAGCGTCCTATCGTAACTCCGACTTCGCACGCACTGGTGTTTGTCAATGATTAACCGTATTTAATAATGTAACATAGTTATGATGTCCTTGTCACCAAATATCACAACTATCGATTACACTGATAAGGGATATTATTTAAAAAAAAAAATGTTTTTGCTGACCACCCAAAATACATACATTCTTTTAACTAATATTTCCATAAATGGTTTATCACGCAACAACTTTCTTAAATTAGACCTTACCTAAAGTTCAAATATATCCAAGCAATATTTCGTAAGTTCTGACAAGAGACAAACATTGCCATTCCTTTGCCCATAAGACACGTTAACGAAGTAGAAAACCCAGTATTTTCCACATATACAGGCACACACACAAAAATCAAATTTTGCAAGCTTCATTACCCAATGTCATCCTTGTCACTACATACTTACCCGTGGCAGGTAAAAGTGCCTGGTCCTGCAACAACGAAACAAGTAGTCGATTCTCCCTACGCACGACAAATTTATCATGTCTGTTGGATGATTATATCTGCCCAAGACGTTCCCTTCGCAAACACCAGAAAGCTCCTACCACGAGAGTCGCTGCTAAAGCCGAGTCACCGAGCCCACTTTGAGTACCAATGACACAGAAGAGCGACAGAGTCATCGGTGTGTGTCCAGTGGCGGCGGCCGAAGGAGTGAGATGGTCGTCGCTAGCGCCGGATGTATCCAGTGGACGCGACTCGACACGTCCGTCCCTTGTGACATCTGTCGCTCTGTTGGAGCGCCACCGAGTGCCACATAGACATATATAGTTATGACAGACGCCGGCGACTCCGCCGATGCCAGCCAGCGATAAGTCGACATTCCGACAATGACGCGACGGTATTCGTCGACTGCCGTCCGTCACGCCAGGGGGCGTTGATGCGAGTTCGATAGCGACAAAGCTCGCCCGCATCGCCCCGGGCCAACTTTATGTAATGACGTTTAATGATTGCGCTCGCCGCGCATGCGCAGTCGCAGGCCACTCCTCGATTCCGTGTCACCTCAGACTGACTTTATGTAATGAGAACGGTCGGTCGGCGAATGCGCAGCGCGCGTGCGCGACGACACGCCATGTCTGGATTGCGCTTATCGATTCGCATTGTTGGTCATCACAAAAAACTCCGGATCCAGCAGCCGGAGCCACGTTTTGTGTCGCTCACAATGGCGTCTGTTCGTATCTCAAACCCACAGCAAACGCAGCCGAAGTCGCTTCGTTGCGAGCATTCAGACTCGTCAGGGTAACTTTAGTTTTGCTCTAGTTCAGGCCGCTAGAATTGCGCACTGCCAGACAAAATGGACATATGCGAAGAATTGCAATACATATTTAATCAGTTGTAACGTATTTTCACACGCCTGAATAATTAGCTGTTACTTTGTGAGAGCAGTCAAACGGTCAAACCGCATCGATTAGAGGCGCGTTTCCACTCGCACGCACTGGATGTAAGTGGTGCGTAGGTCAAGGTCTGTCACACAGGCGCACCTAGACAGAACCACAGGTGCAATATATATCTTTTTTTCATCTGTCTGATTACAAAAAACTACGTAATTAACAATGTTGGAAAGCGTCAGTCGTTTATTAGTTGCGACCTAATAAATAAGTATTGTCATGTTACTTATAAGAAAATAATCAGGTTTAACAAAGCTATAGACACACACGGAGATTAAAACGACTATATGTATAAATCGGTTTAGGACATTATGTGGTTGTGAAAACTTCAAAAAAGAGTACATGAAGTATTCAATAACGTTAGTTAATGAACTTCAGAATGATCTTAAATAAACAGACAGACAGCAAGATCACTTGAAGATACCGGGCCGGACTATGGCCACCCAAAATGGCGGTCACTTGTATCATTTTATAGTTCCACGCATAGTAACGTATTGTACATAAATATTTTAGTGCTTTTTCAAGATCTCCACACGAAAAATACTTTACTTCGATTGGCTACACATACGAAACGAAACCAAACATTTAGTAAATTGACACGACGTTAACTATCAATTATACAAATGATACAGCAATAATACTAATAATAATAACTTATTTTAAAATATTATTGTGAAGTCGTATCACTGTTTGGAGGTTTTCAAACTTAAACACTTCTATCTAAACATTCGTGAAATATGTCAATTGAAATTAGGCATCCGTTGCAGTGTAAAGAATAAGATATTCCGAGAAACAAGAGCGACTATACATAGTAGTTGCCTTTAATTTGAAACAGCGTTACAGCACTTATGCAATATTTCATCCCATCCAGGTCCACCGCTCTCAATCAAACAATTGGACTTTGACTTCATACTGCACGCCCATATTGTATTTAATATTTGACCATGCCCTTTAAATAGGGTTAAAAATAATAATGAATATTTTGTAGGATACCATATATATATAAATATATATATATATGTATATATATATATATATATATATATATATATATATATATATATATATATATATATATATATATATATATATATATATATATATATATATATATATATTACTCATATTGTTTTCGTTTTCAGGATGTTTATCGCTAACACGTCACTTATTGTTTGAAAATAACATTAGGAAATAAGTCAACTCCCTTTCGAGGTGCCGTGTTTTATTACAATCAACGTGACAATGTTCGGAAACATAAAAGTGACCTTTTGCGTGGAAGTCGAGGCAAAATAAAATATTCCCCAAATCCGCTTTATGGATTTGTTTATATTTTAAGTCGTAACCACTGACCGAAATAACGTGATTAACTAGCCGGCGTGCTAAACTGATTTAGTCGTATACACTCTAAGAAAAATACGCACTTGTATATATGTCAACATTGCTGCTTCCGGGGAGAAAATGTAGTTTTTCTTGTATTTTGGATGAAATGTACCATTACTGTATTTAACAGGTATATTTACATAAAATGTTTTGCACGGGTTTCCATTTACTCATATTTAATTTACCATATCTACTTGTTTAAAATTTATTTAGTCGCACTTGTGCTTATTTTGAATATGAACGGCGAATCAGAATGGTGACCCACACAACCATAACTTATAGATCCCATAAAGACTACGACAGTTAAATATACATTCCCCCATGTTCCCATAAGCAAATGGAGACAAATTTATACTCGCCACTCGCTTTCGTTTCTAATTTTCATCTCAAGTTATTAATTTGTCTGCATTAATTATGCACTTTATTTCGCATTGCATTATGCCAATAGCCACTACCTCCAGTGCAAAAAATTGATGAGATGATTTGTTTCCCAATAAGGGATAACCGGTGTAATTGCTTTCATTCTGTCACACAGCACTTCAGTAAGAAAAATAATACTGCAAGTTTCATTATTCTACAAGTGGTAACCTTTACATCCGTATCTCCTGACACTGTCAGTGTGTTTGTATACAGTCCCCATAATTTATGCCAAATTAATCTAAGCCTAAATAACTTTAAAAAATAGGTCAACCATGCACAACCATAGACACATCCCTGGCTTATATGCTATATTTCATTTCGCATACCATTCTGTCCGTGTTTGATTGTGTAATATGAACTTGTCACATTGCGCCGTGTACTATGCTTGTTGCCACAAAGTAATAACGCACCCCAAACCTACACCGCAATAACAGGTTCTACAACATATCGTGTCTTAGAACAAGGTGAAAACATGTGTAATGCCCGATGTTCTCACATAATATCTATAACGTCTCCATGAGTCACACACCTGGGCTTATGTTACTCTCTCGTGAGTACACTTCGTTACGTTTCTTTTGTCGCTGTTTAAGAAGTGAATGCGACCGCCGAATAAAGAACGCTGGTTTTTGAAAACAACATATCTTAGGCTACCGGATGCTGAAGTGCACTTTTAAAGGTTCGAACTCGCAAAACATCCATAGGTGCAAGGTATGTGGGTAAGAATGACGAGTTTATTGAACATCACAAGCCTTTGAAAAATCACTAGGAATTATTACAGGCACAATAATTAAATTATAGATTGGAGCAGAAACGTTGAACATGTCAAATGAAGAGACATGTCATTTGAAAGGTATGAGACGTTAGAAATCCACATTAAATGACTCGCACGAGAAAAGAACACACAAGGAAATGAAGTAGACATCGCGAACAACGAAATCGAAAACAGGAGTTCATAGCAACTGGTTAGCTATATATTTATATATCAGTTTGGCAGATTATGCCACGTGCATTAATTTCATGCATTCACTTGCATTTTAAAATCTGTATTGGAAATAGTAATAACAAAAAGAATAAAAATACAGTCGGTATAAACGACAAGGGAAACTGCGAACTGGACATACTTTCTAACATTTAAGCGAATCATAATAGTACATAAAATCATGGGAAACATAGTATCATTCTATATTGCAACTGTGGTGTATGCTGAACATTTGTGATTAATTCCACCTAAGTCATTTTAGAACGACTATCACTCAATCGTTTCATTAAAAATTTAATTACGATATCCGCATATGATGTCTTTGCAATAACTGTTGATATACCCAATGAATAATTATTAATATCATGTTATAAATCGTAACATTGTAGATCATTTTCATGTAATTATTATGTAAATAACCTAATTGAATTCGTTCAGGCTAAATTTACATTCAACTATGTCGACGTTTAACACTGCACGTGTAGGAAGAACAAAACAATCCGGAGAACGTTTCGTAGATATTATACTATAGTAAACATGTACGTGAGTATGCAAGATGAGCATCGGAGAACAGCAGATTAAGATGTACTTCTAACATTGAACTAAGAAAATTGCGAATGAAATGTGACTAAGAGAACGACGCAACTTTCCGTAAGGTGAGTAATAAAGATTAATACCATGCTGTTAATAAAGATGCTGTTATTTATATTTTATGGAAAACATCGAATTGGTGTAACTTAGCCTAATATCTATAAATATATATATATATATATTTGAGAAGCCTGCCGGAAGCATTAATTGAACAAATATATTTCAGAATATGCACGTGAAAAACGAATAACCAACACTATATGAAAACGGGCTGATTACATAGCAAGAACAACAGCTATGAATCCAGTTTCTCCGACTGACATCCAAGATGGAGATTGCTGGGCAGAAAGCAGGTGGTTTACAAAACACCAAGCCAAGCCCGCTCATGAACATAACTGGGTCAGAATAAGATAAACAAAACACATACATTTCACGTTATTTCTTGACGTTCTTATATAGTGAAAATAAATGTGTTTAAATGACACACAACAACAAGAATATGGATCGTTACTCAATATACTTCACTCACCGTGGTGGTGCTACGACGCAGCTCGCTTGTCCCTGTGCGTCGCTCCTGCCATGTCCCGTGTACCTGTGCTAGCCAGCCCAGGTCGCAGCGCGCTCAATTATTAAA
>OZ024855.1:53128663-53131163 GCA_964017155.1 Oasisia sp. SBJ-2009 | reverse complement strand
TCTTATATAGAGCAGTATCCAGGCCTCAGGACCGTTCAAAGCGGTTTACAATTTACCTCCCTGGCAGACCTGTTCACTCAGTCGCCAATCACCATCTGGGGTCTCTGGGAAGCATCCAGCCATATGCTACAATTAATGCGCGAAAGGTGTTCGTAGACATATCCACCTCTGTCTAAAGCCAGGTAGTCATTTATATAGCTGAGTGAACTGGACCAACGTAGAGTAAAACAAACCTGCTCAAGGTTTTAACACCGCAGCACAGAATTCGAACCCGGTTTCTTGTAGTCGAGAGTCCGAAGCTCTACCCCTGAGCCATTGCGCTCTAGAAATGTTTATCGAGATAGTGCTTGAAACAATAAAAAACGAATAGTAGTCTATTTAAAGGGACTTGTCTCTAAGAATGTATATGTTCTGTTATCATGTTGTATACTCCCGGCTTAATTTTTCTAATGTATATTTACATCCTAAATAATATATACTTTTTACAATACTGACTCAAAACATGTACACATGTATATCTAAGCTGTGCTTAAATATTGCCTTAAACGGCGGTGAAGCTGGGTTTGTATTGTTCTATTACTTCTAATTTGGTTTATGTTTACGCTGTAATATCGCACATCCGGTGTGATATATTGGAGAGACATTGACTTCATACTCCTGTCAACTCAATCAGGTATTCAATCTCTCGTCGTTGTATACCATATCAGAGAAAATAATGCGAACTACCAAATGTAGCTAGCTAATGTTTTCTTAGATACAGATTAGTGCTGTCATTAAGGCCGCCATTTAAAACGGAGCTTACGCTTCGGGAGACAATAGGGATACAACTTTATCTGATCCGTGAATAAGTGAACGTGGGACTCGTTAATACGTTGAGTAGATATCTGATGTCTGATGGGTCAACTGCGTGTAAATCCATTTGACTGCGTATGCTCATCGGAACATATTCCGTTGTACCGTTATGTACTTAGTGGTATGCAAATAGAACATGCCTCTAATAATGTGCATCCGTATAAAATATGTTGATACACTAAACGAATGAAACTGCAAAGTTGTGAGAACAATTGGGCTTGAATTATAGCAAGAACAAAGACGGTAGAGAGAAAAAGGATGAACGATGTAATGAAAGAAATCGGTTTAACAGGAGGTTTGGTGAGAAGTCGGATGAGATTGGCAGGTGACGTGGAACGAATGCCAGTAGGAATATTGCAGAAACACAAGAACAGCAAGGACACAGAAGAAGGGCAAGGACGCAGCTGAGGTGTGAGGACTGTATGGAGAGACATGAAATGACCATGAGAGGGCATGAGATGGAGAGGACGACTGTGGAAAGGACGTACTAACAGAAGGATTCAGCAATATTTACTCTGATCCTCACCACCGTACAACAAGGAGCAAGGATGAAACACAAGTTGTATTTGTATACGTGCGTGCATGCATGCGTGTTTGACATAAGCTATAACTGTACAGGTAGATTACACAAACACATGCATTTACTATTATCGCTGCGTGTGTGCGTACGAATTTGCGTGTATATGTTTACGTGTGTGTGTATATCCGTGTGACCGTGTGTGCATGTGCGTGCGTGCGTGCGTGCGTGCGTGCGTGCGTGCGTGCCTGCAATACATCCCGTAGGTAAAACTGGATATGGGACAAGCGGACGTGTCACAATCATTATCATATACTAGTAGTGATCGTAGATTTGTTTGATCTATGAATCTCGGTTATTGAAGGTCCAAATGGTGGTAGATTAGAGTATATTAGATTAGATTGCTGTGTGAAATGATGGTGTCTGATAACTTCCGTGGCTTCTCGTGGGTTTTTATTTTAAAAAGAGCATGTTTCCCTAACAGTCTACCAGCAAAACAGCCGAAATGATCAGATACTGTTTTTTTACTTTTAGACCAAAACACATTTGGAAAAAGAGCATACCTGAAATTATGGATGAGTTAATTAATATAAAACGAGGGTTTGACAGCGTGGTGATACTAGGCAGAAATCCTGGTTTTGAGCGATCTGCCACGAATTGTTTGTTTGTTTGTTTGTTTAATATTGCTTAGTTTATGTTCGATATAGAAACATGACCTTATTTCCAAATCAACACGGTTCAAGTAAATGGGTCTGTTTCCGTCATATTGTTAGTTTTAATTGCAGAGTTAGTAGTGTACTGAATCTCACGACTTCGTTTAAATTCGGTATTTCTGCGATATGTAAACATGATTTTTTAACTTGATTTTTTAATATATTGGGGACGAAATTTAAGAAGACAGTTACCGTTATAGCCGTGGGTAATTTCAAGATGGCTGCAATGCAAAAATATTTAAAGAACACGATCTCGGTGTCTCTTCAGACGAAGATGTTGTATGTATGGGTACCTATCTTAATGAGTAGGGCTGCGTGTCCCAAGTCTTACGGTCTTCGGCGTTGTTCGTCTTTGTTGATGTCAATCATCTGCAGGACACTAACAATTTTAGGAAACACGAGCTCCGAGGTCCACGCC
>OZ024855.1:53118663-53121163 GCA_964017155.1 Oasisia sp. SBJ-2009 | reverse complement strand
ACCCAACTTAGAGTTGGCATAACATGCTGAATAAGAATGTATGCAAAATATACGTTCGGATTTCGCTGTAACCATTTCTGCGAAACGACAATCCATTGCAGAAACCGATTGGAAAGGTGTGACTCGATATTTAGCCAACCGTTATTCGCAGTCTCTCTAACAAAATCATGGCGGGAGAACTGTGATTTTTGAGATACTGGATGAATGAATTGCGTTGGTGTTGTTTAATAAATATTGTAGGTAATGTTACCCACGATACTACTACAACACGCTCAATACAAGGAACGTAGCCAGTCTGAACCAAGCCTGGAGAGAATAAGCACGACGAACATTGTTTCAATTTAGTTACTTTATCATAAATGTGACTACAGAGGTCCTTAAACCAAGGGAGGTATAAATGTATTGGCTGAATATTTGCGGTGGGGCGCTTAGCATCAAAGTTAGGAAACGGAACGCATGTTAATTTTTCAAATCGACGAAGTGAGAGCGTGAAGCCGGAGCAAGCTAACGGACGTAACATATGTACGTTATCGCGCTTACTTTTATCAGGGCGCTAAATAACATCCGGGTGACATTTCTGCTCATGCGCAATACATTTAATGTAAAATCGTCAATGTGCTGCAAAACGCAAAGCAATTATAAAATAAACACCATACGATGGTCGTTACCTTTCCTGTGGTGATCAATGTGAAGAGTTGCTTAAGATTTCTTTCGATACATTTAAACAATACGTTTCTTTAAATCACTATTAATGTTATGGATTATGGCGCACCGAAGAAGTCACGTGATTTGCGTTTGCTATCAAAACATGCTTCAATAACTGTTTGCCTCGATTTGATTTGATACAAATAACATTGCTGATGGTTTATATATTTTATTTTGCTGATTGTAGCAGTTTACACACACACACACACACACACACACACACACACACACACACACACACACACACACACACACACACACACACACACACACACACACACACACACACACACACACACACATACACGCGCGCGCGCGCGCGCACACACACACACACACACACACACACACACACACACACACACACACATATTAAAGATGTATTTAATATGAGAGTCAGCGAGAACCGTTAACGTATGTAATAGTAACTAATGACAACAGCTGACTTGCGGATGCGCATAAACGGCACACTTAGGGGTGGAGGTGTTTTTTTGTGTAAGCGTTACATAACGATTAAAAAGAAAGAACGTCAATTTCATATCCGGATGCTTAGATAGACGCAGCCAAAAGCGTGCTTTTCTCTAATATACCTACATTTTTAACGATTCGCGATGCTGGACCGACTTTGTTTTGGAAGCAGTTGGATTTTAATATTTAAGACAAATTGAATGATGTTTCAGCTCTTCTTTTGTTAATCTTGTCTTTATTTTGTTGATAAAGAACGCGACAATATTGCCATTTATCGAAAATTGTGTATTCAGTCCATAAGCGGATTATACAGAACAAGATATTACTGTAACCGGATACTATGTAAACCGGGGGTTCAATTACAAAACCGGGAGTTCGATTACAAAACCGGGGGTTCGATTACAAAGCGTGTCCGATTGTACCCCTTAAACCCGCTACGGTGTACCGTGGCCTTATACCGATATAAAACTCGGTTAATGTGCAAAGTCGAATAACCTGTGTTAGTTGCAAGATAACGCGTCATCGGCTGCCCCGGGACTTGGAAGTAAAATCAAGATATCGCGCGACTGAATGCACGAACAAGTTCATCGACTTGACCGTCCACAGTGACTCAATTTGACCGGAGTGACTTAGAAAATAAATGGTAGGTCGAACCGAAATGAGGTCAAGGTCTTTATACCGTTTCAACAACGGGTCATGTTATATTCCCATTTGGGAATTATGCACAATGTTAATTAAGAAAAAAGGCCTACATGTACTTTAAATTAAAAAACCTATCTTCGTCACTGTCTACTTTCTTCGTAAGAGAAACATTTTCGTTCGTTCTTCATATTCTCACTAGGTGGCTAGATTGTTTCGCCGGCTGATCTTTTGGCGAATAATTAGAGAGGTGGTTTTATCTTAATCGTTAACGTTGGTATTAATTAATGCGTATTTCTCAAATTGAACTGTGTTAGTAGTGACACAATTGTAAGTGCTGATTAATGATGGCGTTTGTACACTATACAGCCAAACCTTTGTAAAATAATAACAACAGTAACTAAAGTATTACACTTATATCTAGAGTAGAGCCTACATCCCATTTCAAGGAAAATGTTACTAAAGTAACACACACATATATATATATATATATATATATATATATATATATATATATATATATATATATATATATATATATATATAATTATTTACATAAAAACGTTAATTAAATTGCAAAAGGTCTAAACGAAAACAAAATGCAATCTACTATGCTCTACAGATGTAGTTGAATATATCCTTAGCAACACCATTCGTGCTACACGTGACTGTCCGTAAGATGCTGTTT
>OZ024855.1:53096163-53113663 GCA_964017155.1 Oasisia sp. SBJ-2009 | reverse complement strand
AGCGTGAGGTTGAAGTAGGTGCAGCAGGGGCAACAGACAGGCTCGGTTATCAACCACTCGTCTTCCACCTTCCAGCACTGGTAGTAGCACGTCTCGTTGCACGGATCGAGCAAGTACCCGGATGTATTAGTGGTCAAATGGCAATGCGGACACTCCACTACAAGTGAATAGTATTTTGCTGGGATTTACGGGGAGAAGACATTCGCAAAGTCCAGAAATAAGTAGTGCTTGATATTGTTTCAAAACCGCCTCCCCGACTCCTACCTAAGACACGGCGTGTCACTGGCCACTTTGAGTTATCCAAATTGCTTCCATTCCAAAACCACAGTCGATAGCCATGGGGATAGATGGATGATCCTAGATCTAAATTTATTATATAATTTAGTAATATACCGTTCTAAAAAGTCAAATGTTAGTTTCTACACAACGCAGCATGCAGTCATTGTGACATGCAAATTTGTTCCATTGAATACAATCTCAACTTCTCTACGTAGCATTCAGCCAGGCTCTACTATTTGGTTGTTATTCGTGAAACAGAATAGATGTGGCTTATGCTGAATAAGACAATGTTTGCTTTAATAGTGTAGTCACCCACCTTGAGGGTGTGGTCGACGCGGGCAGTCCTTGAAGTCTGGAGACAGAGGGGAAAGAGTTCGATTAAGTATTTGTGTCGCTATATGTGCGTGTCACTTTAACTATAAGATATAAGCAAAAACGTTCCACTTATGTGCAAAGGCAGATCGTGTGTGTGTGTGTGTGTGTGTGTGTGTGTGTGTGTGTGTGTGTGTGTGTGTGTGTGTGTGTGTGTTTGTGTGTATACATACCTACATACCTACATACCTACATACCTACATACCTACATACATACATACATACAAACATATGTGTATACATACATACATATTAGTGGAGGGGTAGCAAAACATACATACATATGTACAACTTGTATATACGTACATACGTACTTACGTATCTATGTACCTACGTACATACATGCATACGTACATGCATACGTACATACATACGTACGTACGTACATACATACATACGTACATACATACATACATACATACATACATACATACATACATACATACATACATACATACATACATACATATATACATATATACATACACACACATACGTACACACACATGCATACATACATACATACATACATATATACATACATACATACATACATACATACATACATACATACATACATACATACATACATACATACACACACATACTTACACACAATACAATACAATACAATACAATACAATACAATACAATACAATACAATACAATACAATACAATACAATACAATACAATACAATACAATACAATACAATACAATACAATACAATACACTACAATACAATACAATACAATACAATACAATACAATACAATACAATACAATACAATACAATACAATACAATACAATACAATACAACTTTATTGTCCCGAACCGGGAAATTCGTGTTGCACACACACACACACACACACACACACACACACACACACACACACACACACACACACACACACACACACACACACACACACACACACACACACACACACACACACACACACACACACACACACACACACACACACACACACACACACACACACACACACACACACACACACACACACACACACACACACACACACACACACACACACACATACACACCGTCAAAACTCAGGACTAGAAGACCGAACAAAGTGGGATCGTCAAACATGCTGGCTTACGACGGCTGTTAACCGAGTGAGAATATTTGATGAAAACCCGTGGACCGTATAATGTTTAAGGACCCCTTACGACCGCGCGACAACAGTGTGACACCTCTTACCGTCAGAGAGGTCATCGGCCAGGCATGACGTCACCAGCAGGGCCGCGGCAAAGGCGAAAAGAGCGTATCTGGACATCACGTGGCCTCTGTTGTGGAACGTTGGTGGGCAAATCTGTGAAAGACGCATTATTGATCAGAATACGGCTGACCAGAACATGTACGCAATATGATACAATATGTTGATAAATCTGATAACAATGACTTACTGGTAGTTGTAATAGTATAACCACAGACGCAGCTACAACTGGTACAAGCAATAAGCACCATCAACATTCAGACAGAGTATAAGTATTCTACAATAATCGTTGATACAATGCGTAATTAAATTACCTGGGAAACCCAGTGAACATATGTATTTGATAATAATGCAACAAGCAATAAAGCAAAGCAAAAACAATAATATGATGTTCTGCGGTCGATCTATCCGTAAGACGACTTTTTGCTTCCCACCTACATATAAATGTATGTAAACGCCTGATGTCAGTCTTGTTAAAAGTACGTTCAACCGAAACCTAAACGTTAACCTGAATCCAACCCTAAGCCTAACCGTAAACACAAATATTTGTGTACATCATAAAAATCATAAAAGGACATACGTATCTGTGTACTACGTCCGTCCGTCCGTCCGTCCGTACGTACGTATGTACGCACGTATGTACATACATACATACATACATACATACATACATACATACATACATACATACATACACACTTACACACATACACACATACATACATACATACACACTTACACACATACACACATACATACATACATACATACATACATACATACATACATACACACTTACACACATACACACATACATACATACATACATACATACATACATACATACATACATACATACATACATACACACATACATACATACACACTTACACACATACACACATACATACATACATACATACATACATACATACATACATACATACATACATACACACATAATAAATACATACACACATACATACATACATACATACATACATACATACATACATACATACATACATACATACATACATACATACATACATACATACATACATACATACATACATACATACATACATACATACATACATACATACATACATACATACATACATACATACATACATACATACATACACACATACATAATACGTGGATGGATACCAAAAATCCACCACCAATATAAAATTCATCTACAACTCGTTTCACGAAAAACCTGTGATATTCGATGTAATCGCCCCCTAGCGAGTATAGAAGAACTACTTTGTGTGTCGTCTGTATCGTGGCCTAAATGCCGCCATTTTATTGGCCTCGACTAAATAAAAGAGAACGAAGATGAACGAGGACACTCGTCGACACTCCCTGTGGCCTTAACAACCTGTAATTTAGTATGATATTCAACCAACTCCGGTTTCCCGAATATTGTAATTAATTCTGCTGAAACCAAATCCTAAGATTAACGACTCTTTATAGGCAGGTTTAATATCAAGATGGTCGTTTGTCTTCGGTTTGAGTGATGTGTACAGCCACTCCCTGTGAGCTCACAGCTCGAGTGGAAACAGCTTAGTTCTCGGTGGTTAGGCGCATAATGAATGCGAGGCACTAATATTTGCAGCTGTTATTTCGGTAATATTACTTTGTTTTGGCCAGGTTATCCAGACAAATACTACCACTTTCCTGTTGAAGTGTCATTGTGTATTATTACACCAGTGGCAACCGCACCTTGTCATAATGACAGCAACAAATAAGCAACACTAATTATGAATGTCGCATACATATAACCAAATAACCATAAACGCCATATTGATGTACGCAATAGTTGTTATTGGTTATGTAGAATGGTGATAATATGTGTATATTAGTTGACAATTATCACGATTACAAACAAGATTGTATAAAGTTAATTAAATGTTAACACGTATGTAGAGACATGCATGCAACACGCCTTAACAAAGAGCCACGATAGCGTGTGCCAAGAGCCACGATGGTCTCTACCAAGAGTCACGATGGTTTATACCAAGAGTCACGATGGTCTATGCCAAGAGCCACGATGGTTTATACCAAGAGCCACGATGGTGTGTACCAAGAGCCACGATGGTGTGTACCAAGAGCCACGATGGTTTATGCCATCAGTCACGATAGTGTGTACCAAGAGCCAGGGGCGTCGATCCGGTTTTAAAAGTGGGGGGGGACGGGGGACAATTTTATATATACATATATGTATGTATAATATATATATATATATATATATATATATATATATATATATATATATATATATATATATATATATATATATATATATATATATGTATATATATATATATGACTGAAATACACATAACTATTTTTTGTAAATATAAAACATAATTAATTGATTAATTGTTGGTCTGGTACTAATTCTAAACTAAAAAAAGCCTTTTTGTTATGCTATTTACAATAGTTATGTTGGCAACATATATTTGAAGAGGGGCCATGGCCCACCCCAATCACTGAACATTTGGGGGGAGACTTATTTGGACCCAACACTGCTTGCCTGATTCATAGAGTGACAAGATGCAGAGCTTACAGGGGTGCCTATGTAGGACTTCCCAATCCCACCTTTTGGCAAACAAATTTGTCATCACTAAAATGAGATCCAATTACACAAAGTGCCTAAATCTGTTTGTTCCGCCGTAGGCAATATAAATATCCACCAGGACGACCAGGCTGCAATCAAAGGGGTGACAGGGCAAACGAAAATTAATAATCTATTATGTGCTTGATGGTTAATGCCTATTAATATATCACCACAAGGTGCAAAATAACAGAGCCCGGCATGATGAATATTTACTGGACTCAGAGCAAGGTGCGGGCTGCGGCCCACCAAGCAATTTATCTAGTTATTTTCCACTAGGTAGTCGGAAGTTTAGTTCTTATTATTAATTTTACTACTAGAACGATGTAGGGTTTTTAAGAGAGGGGAGTGATCAGTCTCGCTATATATGCCTATAAATTTGTTTTATGAACATAAAAGTATGAGGACATTTCCTTTGCTGACCCCCTCAGGCCGCGGGGTGGTCAGCGTCCCCCTCGTCCCCCACTGATCGACGCCCATGGTGTGTCTGTGTAGAACTTCCCAATCCAACATTTTGGCAAATACATTTTTTATCACTCATATGGGAATAAGTTGCACAAAGTGCAGGAATCCGCCGCTTCTGCGGTCGGCGATAAGCAAAAATTTAATCATTTAAAATGTGCTTGATGGCTAGAGCCTATTAATAATATCAACACAATGTTGCAAACTGATAGAGCCCGGCAGCGGCTTACATTTTTCCGATAGTTATAAACTTTCCGATTGGCCTTTCTGCGTATGCACGACAAATTTAAAATCATCAATGTGCAGCGAAATAACAAAGCATTTTTCGTATAAATGCCACGGGCTGTTCGATAACTCTCCTGTGATGACTACTGTGAAGAGTTGTCTAAAATTTCGTTCAATACATTAAAATATTACGTTTGTTTAAATAACTACCACGGATTATGGCGCACTAACAGCAAAACATGCCTCAAAACCTGTTTGCCTCGTGTTAATTTGCGATAAATAATTTTGCTGAACTTCATATCGCGAGTTTATTGTCTAGGTAGTCCTATGTAGCGGCTTTTAAGAGAGAGGCGTGTTGAGTCAGGCTATATGCCTCGCAATTTTTCTGAAATAAAAAGTGGGGGGGACAATTCCTATGCTGTCCCCCACCCTGAAAAGTGGGGGGACGCGTCCCCCCCGTCCCCCACCGATCGACGCCCGTGCCAAGAGCCACGATGGTTTATTCTAAGAGCCACGATTATGTGTACGACGAGCCACGATTGTGTGTATCAAGAGCCATGATGGTTTGTACCAAGAGCCACGATTGTGTGTACCAAGAACAACGATGGTTTGTACCAAGAGCCACGATGGTTTATACCATCAGTCACGATGGTGTGTACCAAGAGCCACGATGGTTTATACCAAGAGCCACGATGGTTTGTACCAAGAGCCACGATTGTGTGAATCAAGAGCCACGATGGTTTATACCAAGAGCCACGATGGTTTATACCAAGAGTCATGATGGTTTGTATCAAGAGCCACGATGGTTTATACCAAGAGCCACGATGGTTTATACCAAGAGCCACGATTGTGTGTATCAAGAGCCACGATGGTTTATACCAAGAGCCACGATGGTTTGTATCAAGAGTCACGATGGTTTATACCAAGAGCCACGATGGTTTATACCAAGAACCACGATGGTTTACATCAAGAGTCATGAGTGTGTGTATCAAGAGCCACGATGGTTTATACCAAGAGCCACGATGGTTTGTACCAAGAACCACGATGGTTTACACCAAGAGTCATGAGTGTGTGTATAAAGAGCCACGATGGCGCGTACCAAGAGCCACGATTGTGTTTGTCATGAGCCACGATGGTTTGCACCAAGAGTCACGATGGCGTGTGCAAAGAGCCACGATGGCGTGTGCAAAGAGCCACGATGGCGTTTGCCAAGAGCCACGATGGCGTGTGCAAAGAGCCACGATGGCGTGTGCAAAGAGCCACGATGGCGTGTGCAAAGAGCCACGATGGCGTGTGCAAAGAGCCACGATGGCGTGTGCAAAGAGCCACGGTGGCGTGGAAAGAAAGAAAGAGGAGTGCACACACAGAATGGCAACAAGAACTAGTAGAATCGCCAGAGAAAAGCAACGATATTGCAAGGTTCTTTGGCCAGCGTGTCCTGCACATAATTACAATTATAATATTGAAATTTAAATAATATGTTTATGTACCGTTATTCCGGCAAAGATCGCTGAGAAGAGTGTTCGCGTTGAACTGAGCGTAACGATGTTGTTGTCGTTTTGAGACGAGACTGCCAGAATAATTGTAAGATAAAATCTAAACCTTTTAGAGAATAGTTATGAACAAGATGACAAAGTAAAACACACAAAAGAAGAAGTAAAAAAGAAGTGATAACAGAAAAAGCACGGCACATAGGAACGAAACTATAAAAGTAATATAATGGGCGCAAATATTCACTTCCAGGAGCACAAACTTACATGGCAAATAATCCCAAAGGTAGTATTAAAGATATTTGTTGTAAATGTAAAGTGCACGGTTTGTTCCATTATGATATAATGTAACAACCAAAATTCGTAACAACCAAAATTCACTTTTAGTTGCTTAAATCATAAACTATGACCAACAATTCCAATAAAAACATTCAGGGGCGAAAAACGTCATAAAATATTTCTTACAACACAGAAACATAACGATATATCAACCATTCGCTACATGTATTGGGAAGAAATGTACTGTTGGTAATGTTCATAGAAATATATTTCCGATCGATAATAAATGTTCTATTCTGTTTTTATCTATCTCAGTCTCCACGTATTTTCCTCACAGCTGGATTTGGCGCGAGCCACTTACCTGCGACACAGAAGAATCTATCGCTCGAATTCAGATGAACTTGTGCTGATGACTTATACATAACGGAAATCCGTGGACGACGGTTTTAAATTACAGCACCAAACATGACACTTAATTTATCGCTTTTGGTGACGATGTTCAAATATGGGATTACTAAGTTGTAAAGGTATGCCTTTCTTCTCCCAAAGGGGAATGATGAAATCCATGTCCTTACGATGATATATAAGGAAACATCGAGCCAAATGAAGCTATAAATAGGAGGTTAAGATATGAAATAAAATCGTTTAAACCATTTTATATCTACCATGACGTTATTATGGAAGTCGATGGTTCCAAATGACATAGATAGTAATAACGCATGCCAAACCGTTAATCTCATATTACATTTGCATTACCTTTGATCGCTGAACTTGCTGTCCACGTAAGTTCCTTACTTGTTCGCGCGAGCCGCGATAGAAGGAGACAGAAAAATCAGCCGCTAGATTTGAGGTGAACGGCTCCTGCCAGCTGATATATATACAATATCTAGCGGAATGTTGTGGGCAATGATGATGAATCGAAAAAGCAAATGCTATACTTAACCAATTGTGTTAGTAACTATCGTCACAGGTGGTGTTACATGCACGTCACGCTAGGATTTATGTTACCAGCTGACGCATGAGAAGGCCATGACAATTGTGCTGATCGAGATCTATAAAGTGTCACCGTCTGTGATACAAATACACGTCACAGTTGTATATTGGAAGGGCAAAAGAAGATGTGGGAAGGTTGGGGAAAATGAGACAAATTATGGACAATTTAGTTACGGTTTGAGGTTGTGAAGATACAACACGACAACATTCGTATAATGTGAGCGACAGACAGATAGACAAACGGATAGAGCGGGAAGCAGGGAGAGAGAGAGAGAGAGAGAGAGAGAGGGGGGAGAGGGAGAGAGAGACAGACAGACAGAGAGAGAGAGAGAGAGAGAGAGAGAGAGAGAGAGAAAGAGAGAGAAGCGAATAAAAGAACGTTGCTTTGGTTTCCTCCGCCGCATAAAGGACGACTTTTGTCGAAAAATGAAGCTTAGAGGCTGACCAAGAAAAGGACATGTTTTTCCAGGAGTAATGGTGAATGATGAGGCCGACCTACATGTGTGTCTGACTATATGAATGAGTTTGTATGTACGTGCTTATGTGTCTGCGTGGCTGTGCATGCATGGATGCACTGTATATACAGAACGAGCGACTTGCACGTGAACTCTGAAAGTCACTGGTGTAGCGGCACTCACCGACGTCACAGACAAAGAAGAGAGGAGAAAGAAATGCTTAAATATTTGCGTAATACAAAAAAGGAACACAGAGCAATACTGAAGCATGCGAAGCGTGTGTCTGTGAAGGTGCAGCTGAGTGGGAGATTATTTTGTTTCGCAAAGTATAGGACCAAACATGGATGACAAAGAACTGACAGAAAAATGAGCATCATTCTATGAATACAACAGAAAGGTAGTCTCATAGAATATACCAACACGTCTTGCGGGTAGAACATATCCTGACATTTTCGGAAAAGATCATGGAGGACAGAATACATATGAGTGTCCAACAGTGACCATTATATCACGCGTGGTTATGTCAAATAACGTAATTAATGTCATGTTAGGAATGTGCTAATGATCGCCACAAGTAGAGGAGTTTTATTGGACGCATTATATGCGGGGGATCTTGTCACAATGCCTGAAAGCGAGCCTAATACACTACTGTTTATCGTTACTGCAACGTAGATCTTGTTCGGACAGAGTATTGCAAAATATTCGAGGCTTTACAGTAATATTGCTATTTTATATTGAGCCATGGTTGAGTATGTAACACCCTGTTCAAAGCTGCCTAAATTCAACATTATTAAAACACAATCTTTGATTCATAACAATTATTTTATTTCTTCTTCGTCGTCGTTCACTTTAGTCTCTCAGTCCAGTAGCTCTGGCGTACAGTGCAGTCAGCCGCAGATTCGACAGGATGTCACGGGTCGTTTTATTTAAAACAACACAAAACAAAATCAAATGCATACATACTAAATGTATAAAATACTATGCATTGATAAACAAATGAATAACTTATGTAAAAAAAAAGTATTAGATAAATATTGGCAATAAATAGTATCTTAAGACATATGAAAATATTGACAGGCCCTATAATGTTCGTTTCGTAGACTATGGTTCCCATTCCATTATTAATTATATTCTAATCTATCCTAGAAACAACAAACTGTAATTTCATCGTTTGCCTACCATTGTCTTACAAAATGTTTTTACATAGTATTTATTGCAATTAACAAATTTGTCAATGTCAAAATGATTAAATAGATTACAGCTAGAGTTACTTCGGGCTTACAATAGGACATGATTTGTAACATCCACCTCGGACAATTGTCGTATCAAGTTTGTTGTTGCACAACGTTGTATTGTGTAAATATGCATGGAGTCAGTTTAGTTATGATGACTTATTCTTTAAAAACATCGTATATATGACTTGTTTTGTTAGATCGATACAACTAGAATTTAGTAAAAGAATTGATATCTTGAAATTATATGAAATTTATAGAGCCAGACGACTTTAGCAATGTGTCACCAAATTGCGACCTCGACCGATAGAGTCACACTAGTTTGATTAGTTTGTCGAATAGTTTCATAAAAATTACTAATACATTAAATTTGTTCAAACGAGGAAGCTCGACATAGTGACCCTGAGCAACCTAACAACTGTTTTGTTTATGCAAAATGAGCTAGACAATTGACGTAAAATCAAATATATGAGTCACGTATCTTTAAAGTAATTGATATAAATAGCTACTGTTGCAAGTTATAATTTGTATATGTAATAGCAATGTGTGGGCGCTTTGTGTTCCCATGTTCGTACATGTATCAGTGATCTGGAATTGTAACAGAGAACCAACTCGCTGTTGTTATGTTTAATATAATTTTATATAATTATATATATATATATATATATATATATATATATATATATATATATATATATATATATATATATATATACAGTGTATATACGAAAGAACGAAATAAAGTAATTACTAATTACACACACACACATATGTATGTGTGCGAGCGTGCGTGCGAGCGTGCGTGCGTGTGTGTGTGTGTAATTAGTATTTAGTTTATTTCGTTCCTTTCGTTTCAGATTATATTTTTTTCAAATTGGTAAATCTATTCACAATTATACTTCATGATACGCTAAATAAATGTTTTCTGAAAGATACATATACAATGAATCTTATCTTAATAGGTGGACCTATCAAGATAACCACCTGTGCTCAATAGAATTCCATTATCGACTTCCTGTCCATAACGGTAACCTGACACTAGTGGACAATGTGGCTTATTTCTCAAACCCAACTATTGCTATCACGGACAGGATTGATGAAATAATATAATGGTATTACTGATCCGTGTTTTGCTTTGTACTTACTTGTTCACAAATAATGTATACTGTAATATCAACAAGAATAACGACTTAGCTTTGAGTTAAATGATACTTAGTTGTCTTACCTTTAGTGTAAATTTGCAACTACTCTACATTATTTATGTTTGCAATATATTGTCGTAAATGTCGTAACTGACGGTCAATGGTACATATGAATCATTATTATTCTGACCTTCCATCTAGTACCATTATCTTAGCGACACATGTGCAGTAACTTGTTCTACTTGCATTGTTCGTGTGTGTAAAAGCATAATAGTACTAAAGAATGAACTGAACACTGGCACAAATGCCTATACTTTAATTGGTATTACACACACATACATCGCGTACACAACACACACAACATGCACTACACGCACGTGCACGTGCACGGGTGCACACACACACACACACACACACACACACACACACACACACACACACACACACACGAACACACGAACACACGAACACACGAAGGCTATAAGGGCATTAATTATTTTACCCTAAATAACATTTTAAATTAATACATTTTAGCGGTTGGTATGTTTGATCAGAAAGTTGAAAGTTCTGCCCTGCTTATATGATAAAAGCTGTCAAGTTTTGAGAAACACAAGGTTTGAAATACCTTTTTCAACCATTCAACATATTCACTAAAACAACCATGTCAGGCTAATTGATTAATTGTTTGTCCACCCTGGCATAATGACATTCATATTATACCAGAATAAACTAAACTGTTAATTTTGCGACCTTTGACGATTTGTCAGTTTTGGATATGCATACCAAGTGCTTGCAACATAGATCCAAAACACTACACTAAAGACTTAGCTGGTGTTTTGATCTCGTTACACTGGACTGACGTCGCTATACAGAGAGCTGCACCCAACACATCTACGTCGCCCACACAAAATACCGTTACAGGCTGCAATCATCAACACAAGTGTGTGATTTATTTCGTTACCATTATTATGCTTTACGGTCGCATCATCAATGACCACCGTGGGTTGTTTTTGTGTTATCAGTAACATATATTTGTATATCTTTGATTAAGATACAACATTCATTGTGTAGTAGTCCTGTGGTTTGTTGGCAAGTCAGCAGTCGTTGATAGATCAGCATTAGTTGACAAGTAAGGATTAGTTTAAAGTCGGGTTTCGTTCAAAAGGTCTGCAGTCGTTGAAAAATATCAAGCGTTGACACACTCGCAATTTGTCAACAGTCGATGACAAATACGCAGTCGTATAGATTCGTTGAAAGTTGGAAACTTCGCAGTAACTTAAAGTGGATATTCATGCGCCTGGCTATACGAAGCTGCATGTTGCGTACTACTGTGAAAAAACATTATTAACCACGCCTAAGACATTTGCGAAACTCTGCCATACTAGAATGTACGATCTTTGCATGTTGACACGCTCAGTCATTGATTTTACATGAACGTCGTTGTCTCAATCGAATATAAACTTTCACCGGAAACTGGTGTCAGCGCGAATGCTTCCTGTGATATTTTGCCGAAGGACAGTTTTCGCAAGCATACGTCAAGGTGATATCATTTACCATGCTGGACAGCTTGGCTAATGTATGTGCATTCTCAATCAATATATGTGTCTTCGTTGCGTTTTATCACTTTGTATTGTATTGTTAATTAGCTCGCTTTCCGTGTTTGTGTGTGTATCGATGACTGAACGCCGGTTCAAGTTACATTGACTACATTTTAGGCAAACCAGACTATATAAAATGCAAACGAAAAATATATCTGTATATACCGGACGTGAGAACTTGGTTGGAATATTTACATTATGAGATAGCGTTCGAAATAGCCCCATAAACAAAGATGAGTAACAATAATCATCAGTACTATGGTAAAAAAGAAAGAGTCTTTTCCAAGGTTTTTATTTATTACTTAATAGTATGTTACTGATACTATGATCGGTTGTTAAAGATCAGCCAATTTGTCTTTTGTTAATTTGTCAAACTCGTAGCAATGTTCACAATTTAACAGTTGTGTCTGCCGTGAAACACGTTTAATTGATTAAGAAAACATCCAGTTTTAAATCAAGCTTATCTAGCAATTTAATAGAAGGGTAGAACTGATCATAACATTTAATGTTCAGCGATCTTTCATTTCACCATGTTCAACGCAGCATATTTTCTATATATATATATTAGACAGATAGACAGATAGACAGACAGAGAGCGAGAGTGCGACCGATGGGGGGGGAGAGAGAGAGAGAGAGAGAGGAGACGTGAATATATACAAGCGAATGAAAGAACGTGCAGAAGTTGTTTTGTATAGGGGTAAACATGATAGAACAACAGGATACATACATATGAATAATATATAAATCAAATGTTCGACTCTCGATGTCGTGTCCAATCGTTATTTGGGTTAATTAACGACAGAGGTCACTGAGTATGTGTGGTCACGCCTATAATTATGAGTAAGTACTATAGCTATGAGTAAGTACACTATAAATCAACGTTGAACAGATAAATAACTGCAGTGTTACGGTTATTACGGCCTCGATCTTGCTTTGGGACAGTTTAAACTATTCACGAGTGCACAAAGGTAGTTAACTGTTTGGCACTAGTTAACACCTCCGCTCTCTATTTAATACGCGATCGATGTTGGATTTTCGATAGCATTCATACAAGTAATGGAGTATTATTTTTAAATTGCGCGGCACGACTAGCAACAGACTGCCATGTTACGATGTGTACACTAGCGTCAGTATGCATTAATACCAGTTACATTCGTTAGATGGAAGCACATGTACTAGCGATTTTTTTACGAGACAAAATGTTGAGACCAAAACTTCACCCAGCAATCCGTAATTCTATATATTTCTTGGAACTATGCGTAATTTGCGACAACTCGTTTAAAATGTACTCACTGTTTTATGGACTCGGCGAAGGTATCTGCAAAGAGAGTTATTCTACTGTTACTATTTGATGACGGATCCACTTTTGTCACCCTCGTGTTTATTTATATGATTTACGTTAAATACGTACATAAGGACACGCAAACGCAGTTGGTGTTATACTAATAAACGTGTGAACACCAGGACGCATTCACTCAATCTAGTAATGCCGTACTATCAAGTCCTCGAAATGTCAGGGATACATTTTGGGATTCTGGAAGGCATTTACAAACATCATGTAATATTACTAACAACGCTACACCTGCCAACGTTTCCGACTTTTCTGACGTAGCGAATAATCTCCCCGATCCCTTCCAACGTGGTACATTGGACGGTCTGGCTAGCGTCAGCGGATGCAGTTTGACATCTAACGGTGAATACATTTGGAGTGTAGATGGAGGTTGTAGGGGTGCATATCAAGATCCCATGGGGTGATATTGTAGGCCCCAGTGGGGCAGTGTTGTAGGATGTTTTTCTATGAGCTCGAATGTCTTCTGAATTTCGAAATACAAACGTTAGGCGGTATACAACATTTCGGTTTGGCTTGGTTTGGCAATTGTGCGATGTATTTGAACTGGGGGATGAATGCTGTTGAAGCGTAGGGACAATATGAAAAACAAGTTCATAATCTGTAATGTATTCGTTTAAACTCATCCCAGGAGCAATAAACCAAATACTGCTAATGTCACCATTACAGCGTTTTGAACTGAAGGTTGGTTGTGTGACTATTTAATTTCCAATAACGCAAAATACGGCCATGTCCCGAGCAGAAAAGCATATCCAGATAAATTGAACATAACTCCACAGTGGAACAGTGACTGGTCATTCAATATAATGACTTTTTATCCACTTAAAAAGCTGAAAACAACATATCGCAAAGGAGTAGAGTATATATCGTGAAAATAAGAACAAAACCACATTAGTATGTGTCGCTGTATCAAAGTTACTAGAAGCATTAGATGTATTCCAATAAGTTTAGTTTATGTATGATTATATTCAGAGTAAGAAAAACAAAGTGTTTGGTACCAACGGTAGCGGATGTCATAATAAACATCACCAACTGGAGTAGAAATAAATCATGTTATTCACCGCAGCTACTCACAAATTGGAGCTTTCGCCATTCAGAGTGCTGAGGACTACGCTCTGTTATATGTCAGGCAATCGTGTGGCGTGTAAATGTTGACTACGGAGAAATCATAAAGGATTTGTTATTGGCAGCCACATGCTTCGAGATCCAGTGCTGATGTTAAATAGACCTATAAAACATAAAATCAAATCATATGTTTTACGGTACTGTGAAGGTATAAAGCTAAATGGAAGATAACCATTGTTAGAGTAAAGATGTTGGCATTGTGTTAGGTAACTGAAAAGAAAAGAAATATCAGAGTGTTATGAGATCCCCAGTTTTCGGTTTTATGCGCCAAGTTCGCAATACATTTTCCCCATCTGTTACCCGTCATTTTAAAATGAGAAGCTATGAGATATAACATCAATTTTACTGTTCCATGCATTATCTAAGTGACGTAAAGGGTTACCCAAAATGTGTTTCCTAGATCCGCCATTGACGAATGAAGGCTACATGATCGAACCAGTTGTCCTGTCGACAAAACAACTTGTTTCGACTAGTGTAGACAGTAGCTGAAAGGTTTCATTTAGGAATGTGTCAAAGTCACACAAGTGGCGCCACACGGTGGGACAAGAACCAAGAAAGCTCACTCAGTAACCTCGTTTTGATCTCTAGGTGGTTTGTACTTGCACGTTGGCAAAACACATCTGTCGTATCATTTCCTTGCATCCAAGACGATCGTGAATAATCCACTATGTCGATCCCTTTACAAGTACCATGTTTGAGGTGAAGTCTTCGTAGATCCTGAAACAAACAAACACACTGCCCAACGCATGCGCACAAGCCTAAGTTTGGGCTGCTTGGAGGAAACCACATCAGACCTGAGATACCTCCAACCCACGTCAACGGTGTACGTATAGCACAACTGGTTGAATCGGGCCGCATAAACAATTGGTGATGACGTCATAACGATAGTTTCCATTTATAAAACTGTTTATGCTGTTATAAGATATTATGTAAATATTTTTTTCTATCGTCAGTCTTCGAGAATAAAAAAATATGATTATGTATACTTTTCTATCTTCTTGCTTGTCAGGATATAAATAATTAGCCAATCGAATGGAAAAGTCCTACGTTAGCCCTTGATGGAGGACTGTTTGGAATGCTCGCTGAAGACTGAAGACCAAATCGTTCACCCGTCTACATCGATGCGCAGTGATTAGACTCGTTTGTACTAGGGTGTTGTCTTCAATTTATAACATTATAGGAGCTGTAGGAGGTTGATTTACATATTTTACTATCTTCAACATTTTACATATTACAGTCATAATAACAGGTTTAGGGGGTCGATTTACATACAAAAATGTACTATCTTCTTCACAGTTATATCATTATTTTATCATCATCGCCATAAGTATTAGAATTACTGTTTTTCTTCCCTTTTCGTTACAACAGTAATAATTGGTTGTAGTTTCTTCGAAAATCTGATAATAATAATAATAATAATAATTATTATTATTAGTGGTGGTGGTGGTGGTGGTGGTGGTGGTGGTGGTGGTGGTGGTGGTGGTGGTGGTGGTGGTGGTGGTGGTGGTGGTGGTGGTGGTGGTGGTGGTGGTGGTGGTGGTGGTGGTGGTGGTGGTGGTGGTGGTAGTGGTAGTGGTAGTGGTAGTGGTAGTGGTAGTACCAGCAGCAGCAGCAGCAGCAGCAGCAGCAGCAGCAGCAGCAGCAGCAGCAGCAGCAGCAGCAGCAGCAGCAGCAGCAGCAGTAGTAGTAGTAATATTAAGGTGTTCTTGTGTTAAAACTTCCATGAGAGAGAAGTCATTTTACTATGACAATGTTTTATTAAACCCTCCTCCCTACTGCTGGATGACAATAAGAAGACGACAGTAATCATTACAGAACATTTTTCATCATTTTACATGACTTACAACTTGGAGATCGTTTTCTTAAAATATTTTTGGTGTAGGAAGGTATAATTAATATAGGCGATATAGACGCCGAGGTCCTGCTATTTAGGAGGTCAAATTCTACCTGACACCGCCTACGACGCGTATCTGTCCAGCGGGCAGTTTCACTCGACTAAATGCGTTCCGTTCACAAAGGTGTTGGGTAGAAAAATATTTTGCTGAGAAAAAAAATAAAACCACAATGTAATTGTAGCCTGTTGTTGATTATATTTCTTCTCTGAATAAACATGACGTTTAGCACTTTAAAATAACTAACGTTTGCAGGTGTAAGACTGAGTTAAAAGTTCCGCGTAGTGACTGTGCTTGTGTTTGAACATTACAGTTGGGTTCTAAGATATGTATCTGATGATGTACGCTGCTTGGAGAATTGTGGGAATGAAGATAATAAACAAGTATAGCAGCTGAAGGAGGAGGTTTATGGGAAAGACATTTTTAATATGAAAGTGGTGAGAAGTATATTAAGGTCATCTGGACACATAAAGCGAATGGAAGAAGAGCGGTCATCAAAGAAACCGGATGCCAGGAAACTGAAAAGATGTTTTGTCAGCTTCAAGGTTCACCAAAAAACAGCGTGTAATTATTAATTTTTAAAAAGCAAATATTTAGTCGGACGTTGTAGCGCAATGTGGTTGACATATCGGACTGGGCATCTCAAGGATGTGAAGGCAGTTTTTCAATCTTCGAATTCTTCGTAATTGCATAGTTGCTGAAACATTTCCGAGACGTTCACTTTGTAGATGAATAAATG
>OZ024855.1:53086163-53091163 GCA_964017155.1 Oasisia sp. SBJ-2009 | reverse complement strand
CTTATAAGTACAGGATATTATACTAATGGTCTATACGTGTTTCTGTACGCTATTTTGGAAACTAGCCGCGTGAAGAAAACAATTACGTTTATATATTACTGTATCCAGTCCTTGGGACTTCTCAACGCGCTTTACAAGTCATTGTTCGCTCGAACCCCATCTCGAATTTCCAATGACACATTCAGCCACATTGCAATTAATGCGCGAAAAGTATTCATAAATAAATAACTGCCACTGTCTACAAACAGGTCATTCAGGGAGCTGAATGAACTGGAACCAAGCAGAGTGCACGAATTTCTTCAAGTTCTGAAACGGCAACACACTAATCGAAAACGAGTTATCTCGAATGATAGTCCGATTCTCTAGCAACTGTTCTATTGCATATGAGCAGTCAGATGGGGGAAGGGAAACCTTGGCATGCATTGTTTTTCCCCATAGACCGTAGAATTGATCACGGCGAGGTTTCCAATGGATATAAAATATGAGGAAAAATGGAGGGAACGTTGTTCCCGTTTCTCGTCGGTCTAGGGACAACTAGGTCCCGGGTGATTCCGTCCAAGGATCTTTTATATGTCGTTAAGTCTTAAACAAATAATTCAAATACAAGTTTCCATCATCATACTTGATTGTTCGGTTGTCACTGACACTGTTCCGATGAGTAATTTCTGCGATGATACAGAATACTTGGTTAAAATATACGGTCCGTTATCTATAGACGGTGCTCTAAATGCGCCTTGTCGATGGTGACACAACGAACTGAGCCGCCGCTGAATCTTCTGCCCACGTCGGTTGCGACTGCGTCTGAAGATCGCATCTAATATAGAATGACATTATGTAATAATATTACAGTATTTTCTTGTCATGTATTGTGATCGTGTGTGTGTGTGTGTGTGTGTGTGTGTGTGTGTGTGTGCGTGTGCGTGTGCGTGTGCGTGTGCGTGTGCGTGTGCGTGTGCGTGTGCGTGTGCGTGTGCGTGTGCGTGTGCGTGTGCGTGTGCGTGTGCGTGTGCGTGTGCGTGTGCGTGAGCGTGTGCGTGTGCGTGTGTGAATGATGTTGTTTGGTCACCCTCCGGATGACTACATTACAGGTACAGGGGACATAGCTATGGTCGCCGCTGCCCAGCGAATTCAAAGTTTCTTTTCGACTGCAACTAAGAACTATCAAAGTATTATTACCTAATGTTGTAGCGTTTGGTTTATTTGTGATGTCACGTGTGGTTAGGTTCGTAAGTCCGGAAAGATGACACCGGATAGTTTAAATAGTGCATGTATTGCAGCTGTGCCAACGTCGATTGAGACTACCAAAACCGGAAGTGGAATCAGTCATCGGCTAGAGAAACCGAGCGAGAGGGCGATATTACCATTATCACAGCGACACCTGGCGACAATCATTTTGTAACTCTTCCGGCGAGATTACTTTTGTCACTGCGACATCTGGGTGCACTCACTTCGTCGCAGCGACATTTGGTGAGCTGACCATCTGTTGATCTCGCGAGACCGTCGCCGTCATGTCCCTCGGGATTCTGACGTCATCCCTGCGAGTTCTGAAGAACCTCAAAGACACGCCATACGTCCAACAGTTGTCGTCGCTGGTGAAGCCGCAAGATGGCGAAACGGTCGACTATTCGCAGGTGGGGATATTTCATTATTTCACTTCAGCATATATATCAATGTTTTACTTCAGAAAATATAACCACGAGGCTGACTTAATTGTCTAACTCTTAAGGCGCTGATTAAGAATTATCTGGCAGCGTCGTACGAATTGCAGGATGTTCACTAGCTATATGTTGGATAGCCTCCTACCGCCACGCGCTCAGTCGGTGTCGGACGGACGTGCGATTGTGTGTAAAGGTCACACACGTTCACTGGTTCACAGAGGTCGCGTTGCATCAATGCGATACGCTGGTTTCAATGGCTATTGAATCACTCGTGTTTGCTAAGAATTGCGCTGGTTGAACCAGGAGATGAACACCCTTTTCGAAGTCATTGCACCAATGGTTTTCATAACAGCTGATTATTTATGTTTGTGTTTGTATGTTTCCATTTAGTATTAGCAATGTAATTATCATTATGACTGTAGCCTTTGATACTCTTACAAAATGTAGAAAATAGAATAACTAATTGACCCCTCACTCGGTTTGTCCTTCTGAGAAAAAAATTCTCTAAATAATTACTGTTGCGATTTCTACGCGACGTCGCAAATCGGTAGATCAAAGCCCAATAGTCAAACTAAGCTACTAAACACAGAAGAGGCAAGTGAACACTGGAACTTCAGAGGCGACAAATTTACAACGATTCAACGTCAGCGCACTAATACAACACACGTCTCTTACAGGTGAGTCGCCGGAAGACGCGCCTCGAGTTGGTCATGCTCAGCTGCGCCGTGTGCGGCATCGAGTTCTGCTACGCGGCCGAGACGGCGCTCGTCAGCCCGACGCTGCTCAAGATCGGGGTGCACGTGATCTACATGAGTCTCGTGTGGTGCATCAGTCCCATGCTCGGCTTCCTGCTCGTGCCGCTGATGGGCTCGCTCAGCGACCGGTGTCGGTCCCGCCTCGGCCGCCGTCGCCCGTTCATACTGCTGCTGTCCGTCGGCATCGCAGTCGGCCTCGTCGCCGTCCCCTACGGCAAGACGATCGGCGTCATGCTCGGCGACGTCTACGGCGTGTATGTTGCGCCGACGTTAGGTGGCGCCACCGACGCCACGGACAGTCCGCTAGGCGGCGCGACGACCGCGCCGCCTAGCGGAAACGCGACGGTCGACGACGTCACGATAGCATATCCGGCGGCGACGGAGGGTAATCACCACGGGTGGGGCATCCTCTTCACGATCATCGGCGTCGTCATGTTGGACTTGAGCTGCGACGCGTGCCAGTCGCCGTGTCGCGCCTACCTCGTCGACGTGTGCGTGCCCGAGGACCACGGCGTCGGCCTGAGCACCTTCACGGTGATGGCTGGCCTCGGCGGCTCGCTCGGCTACGTGCTGGGCGGCGTCGACTGGGAGAACACGCCGCTTGCGGGGTCCGTCGGCGGCAGTCACTCGAACGTCGTCTTCCTGCTCGTGTGGTGCATCTACGTCGTGTGTGCCGGGCTGACGCTGTGCTCCGTACGCGAGGTGCCGCTCGACAGACTCGGGCTCGCCGAGACCGTGCAGCACAAGAGCCGGAAGCCGCGGCGCGGCGGCGGCCGGAAGTACCGGAAGTTCACGAACGAGGACAGCTCCGACGACGACGACGGCGGCCCGGTTAACTACGGCACGCACGCGCAGCCGCACATCGAGCTGGTCATCGTGCCGCCGGACACCGACTGCAGGACAGGCGGCGACGCGCAGGACACGGCGCCGCCGTCCTACCAGGACACGCGGCCGGGTCAGAACGGCAATGCCACGTGCGCGCCGGAAGCTGCGCCGCACGATGACGCGCAACCACCGATCGTGCTCGATCCACTTCCGGCGGAAGTCGCCCTAAATACGTACCTCGTGTCGATCGTGCGCATGCCGCGGTCGATGGTCGTGCTGTGTCTGACGAACCTGTTCTCGTGGATGTCTCTCGTGTCCTACTCTCTCTACTTCACGGACTTCGTCGGCCAGACTGTCTACGGCGGCGACCCGTTCTCGCCGCTCGGCAGCCCGGGCCACGTGCGCTACGAGCGCGGGGTCCGAATGGGGTCGTTCGCCATGGCCTTCTACTCCATCTCCTGCAGTATCTACTCGCTCAACATCGAGAAGCTCGTCAAGAGATTCGGTGAGGCATCTCCTACGGCTTGCCACGGTCATTCCTGTCCTCCGGCCTGCATGCCCGCATGTCCGCATGTCCGCATGTCCGCATGTCCGCATGCCCGCGTGCCCGCATGCCCGCATGTCAGCATGTCCGCATGTCCGCATGCCCGCATGCCCGCATGCCCGCATGCCCGCATGCCCGCATGCCCGCATGCCCGCATGCCCGCATGCCCGCATGCCCGCATGCCCGCATGCCCGCATGCCCGCATGCCCGCATGTCCGCATGTCCGCATTCCCGCCTACCAGCTTGCACATAGTCGTGCTGTTATCTTGACGTGTCTGGTTTGTTCTATGTTTGTCTTTACTGTCGTTGTTGTAAATACAATATAACGTTAGAGTTGTATTAATATGTTATCGCTTGTTTATTGTTTGTATTATTTATCCACATATCAGCTCGTGTAGATAGTATTGTTTTTCGATGTTTCTTTCCTTTTTATTATCACTGTCGTGTATCTTTGCTAACATGGGCTAAGACAAAGGTGTAATCGACAGTCATCCAACGGCTCCGTCCACATTATATGCGCCTGAAGATAAGAAAGATAAGATAATTTCAAAACCAGACGTTTTTGATGCTTTGAATAAACCCGTTGTAGTTCCGGCTCAAGGCTAACATCACAAAGCACGTCCCTGTTTTAAACACAACCACGGCTCAAATAACCCAAGCTGGAGTTAGTTATCGAGCGCTACATAGATGCCGTGAAGAACTCGTCTTCTAATTGCTCCCCGTCTCCATGCAGCGCCTTGTTAGTCGCGCTCGGAGTCGACAGCCTTGCTCAGACTTTGTCGTCTCTCGTGACGATGCCAGTGTCCGGCATTGCGACCCGGCTTGTCACTAGATCAACGCGATGTGACAACTGAGGCTAATAATTGGCCCCCGATGATACAACTGCATCTGAGATGGCGTGCTCCTTTCTTTTGCTCGGCTTTATGAGTCGGAAGAAGAGGACTTCGATCGATCAGCGCCAGTGCTGAATTCTGCGCGACGTGTGGGGAGAAATGCCGTTGATTAGGTGCAAAAATAGTTGTTAGCGATTGATTAAAAACAAGCCGGTTTGCACTTTGTCGAAAGCAGCAGGCCGCTTTGTAGGGAATACAACACGGTGCAGAGACAACAATTAGATGAGTCCGAGGCTAGTCTAATTGCTCCGATAGAGACCCTACGGAAATTAGGAAACGTATTTGTAGCGCTAGATGAACAGTTTTTGACTTAACTCGAGCGCAA
>OZ024855.1:53001163-53081163 GCA_964017155.1 Oasisia sp. SBJ-2009 | reverse complement strand
ACTCGTCGACCAGTAATAGACTTACTCGTTGATCAGTAGTGGAGTTACTCGTTGAACAGTAGTCAACTTACTCGTCGACCAGTAGTAGACTTACTCATCGACTAATAGTGGACTTACTTGTCAACTAGGCTCGACTTATTCGTCGACCAGTAGGATAGGCTTCCTCAGCGATTGGTATGTTGGGATTCTTTGTAAGCTGAATTTAATAGTCGAAAAGTAGATTGAACTTACTCGTTGACTAGTATGTCTCAAGTATTCGTCGATCAGTAGGCGAAATTTATTATTTAATCAATATGCCGAGCTTGCTTGTCTATCAGTAAGCTGGGTTGTTTCGTCGACCAGTAGGTTAAGACTTACTCATCGACCAGTAGGCTGTATTTATTCGTTGATTAGTAGTGGACTTACTGGTCGATCGGTAGGCTGGACCTATTTTTCGATCAGACGTTGGCTTTACTCGTCGACCAGTAGGCTGGACTTAACCATAGGCCGGCTGAATGCATATCTAGTACTTGACATTGGTCAGTAGAACAAACGAATATTATATATCGACAAATAAGGTTAATGTACCAGTAAACATTGCGTTGTTGCGAGAAGGATCACAAGAATGAGATGACGACCCGATGTCACACTACCAGCACTAACGAGTAAATATGCTTAATATTCGAGCGCAAATATTATAATTGACGATATTTTCATTTTATCTAAGTGGAAAATTAAATAGCCGAATCTTTTGTTGTGTGTTATTTTATGTTGTGTGTTATTTTATGTTGTAAACAAGTTTGGTTCACTTTCTATTAAAGCGTGTTTCTATTTAAGATAAATCTTAGCAAAACACGTCGAAAGCCAGTTCTAAGAAAGATAAATGAGAAAATGACTTGTTATTACGTTGGATGGCCGTGTTAGCGAGACTTAGTAACTACAACTAGATGAACGGATGCGAATATATTTCATGTCTACCTATGCACCTACCGAACTTATTAGATGAATCGAGGTAAATTTCAACGAAGTATAAACGTGAATGTATCGCCAGCTCAAGGGAGAGCGGCCACCTGGTGATCCCGCTAGACAGCCTAAAGGGATCGTGTCGCAGAACTACAGCAGCATTACAGAGAACAATAACTGATTGGAATAATTTAAGTCATGATTGTGTAAATGCCAGCAGTGTAAATATGTTTAAAAATAAAATTGACAATTATCTGGCAAGGGCGGGCTATACCTAGGTTGAACACTTAAATGTTTTAGAAATTATTTTAATACTGATTAAATTATTTATTCATATAATTATTTTAATTTATTTATTATTATAAAAAATGGTGTTATTGTAGGATATTTTATGTATTTATTTATTTTACTTGTATATTTTTTAGAGACAACGTATACATTTTATTTTACTTATGTATTTTTAGAGACAATGCATTTTAATTAGCAGCATTTTAGTGCATTTTATAATAACTGTATATTAATTTTTTTTGAACACTCGATAAGCCATAGGCTTCCTTGTTCACATGCCGTCTGGAGCTTGGTTCTGGACGGCAACTTGTTAAACCTTGTTAAACCCTTGTTAAACTCGTCCAAGGTTCCACACGGCACCACAGGATCCGAACTCGGCTGCTCTCGATTGAGAGGGCGACTCTTCATCCACTGCGCCACCGCGTTCAACACGACGTAGCATTCACCCTACCCCGACACCTGCGTTATGATTGCGCATGCGTAAACTTACCAAAGAGCAAACTCCAATCACCAGGGGACCGTTTCACTACGAAAAAGAGCTCTTAAGGAGAATTCGTCTACAAAACAAAATATGGTATTAAATTTAATATAAAAATAGAAAAGCAAATATTGATTGCCGTGTTACACTATTTCCATAACACAACAGAGACAATGTCCCGCTGGTGTTGAACGTTTTCATGTATTCAAGATCATTGATGAAGATCAAAATTAACTTTTTAAAGTGCAAAATCGGATTTAAGAGATCTTAATACGTTCGTGAAATGGTCCCCTGGTTAGTCTCCACTTGCAAATAATTTTGAACTAATACACCATTAATCGACGATACTATAGATTGGTTAACGGCAAACGTCATTTCCTCGTAGGTCTCATGTAAATACATTACTGTTCCCAATGTTTGTTCACCGAAGGATACATTATTATTATTATTATTATTATTATTATTATTATTATTATTATTATTATTATTATTATTATTATTATTATTATTATTATTATTATTATTATTATTATTATTATTATTATTATTATTATTATTATTATTATTATTATTATTATTATTATTATTATTATTATTATTATTATTATTATTATTATTATTATTATTATAAGCCTACAATTGGTCAATTGTTAATTGCATGACAGACATGCTCCAATTCTCTCGATGGGTGATTAATATTCCGTCTGACGAGGAGTTACCCCACAATAACCAAAATATAAGATAAAACACAAAATTGCCTTAGAAAATATTCAGAGAAGAGCCACTAAAGAATTACCAGGTATGAGAGATCTATCATATATAGAAAGACTCAAATTGCTTAAACTACCTACATTTGCATATCGAAGATTAAGAGGAGACATGATAGAAGTCTATAAAATAATACACAACATTTATGACCACGAATCTGTACCAAATCTGTTGAAAAACAATGAGATATCACAAAGAACAGGAAACAGAGGACATCCTCTAAAAGTATTCACACAAAGAGCCAAATTAAACTTAAGAAAAAATTTATTTCCAATTCTAATTACTGAACCATGGAATAGTCTCCCTGATACAGTGGTAACAGCAAAATCTCTAAATTCATTTAAAACACGACTAGACAAATTTTGGTATAACCAGGATATTGTATATGACTTCGAAGCACCGTTAAGAATTACTAACAACAATAGAACCGGAACACGCGATTTAATATTAATAGATAATGAAAACGAAGAGCTGATCACAGAGGAAGACAGAATCCTACGATCAGAACCGTGCTAAGGTATCCTAAGGTAAGGTAATAAAACAGTCTGACGTTTTAGAACCAGCCGGATTCACGTTCTCGAGCGGAACGTCTACGTGAATGACGTACCTCTCGAATGACGTAATAATCGTTGCCGTGCGGTGTACGTTGAACTCAATGCTTCCCGTTTAGAACGACAACTTGGTAAACATTTGCGAACGAGCATAGTTACTGGTGACTAGATGATTACATAATAATTTCACCGTTTCAGGTAACACAGGGCAAAATGTTCGCAACGGCGGGCCTCACATTTATACAGCCCCCAATAGTAAAGGATAAAATTTAGCAGCAGATCACTGGCACACGTTACCTACAAACTACATGTATTGAAGCCATGCGTAAATGGGAACTTGAAACACCACTTCCAAAACATAACAACATACTATTTATAAATCATGTAACCATAACTTGGTGACGATATATTCTAAGTAACTGTTCTACTATTTATTGACCCAAATAATGCCTATGTTGTGTGTATGTGTGTGTGGGTGTGTGGGTGTGTCTGTGTGCGTGCGTGTGTGTATATATATGTATATATATATATATATATATATATATATATGTGTGTGTGTGTGTGTGTGTGTGTGTGTGTGTGTGTATGTGTGTGTGTGTGTGTGTGTGTGTGTGTGTATGTGTGTGTGTGTGTGTGTGTGTGTGTGTGTGTGCGTGTGTGTGTGTGTGTGTGTGTGTGTGTGTGTGTGTGTGTGTGTGTGTGTGTGTGTGTGTGTGTGTGTGTGTGTGTGTGTGTGTGTGTGTGTGTGTGTGTGTGTGTGTGTGTGTGTGTGTGTGTGTGTGTGTGTGTGTGTGTGTGTGTATTGGTCGGGGCTTATAATTATTCAACATTAATGTGTCTCGATTCTGTGTAGTCTTGAAGTATTCGATGAAGAGCAAGAAAGTAGAACGGAAATGGAAAACATTGAAAACAAGTCGGATAGTTCGGCTGTCAACACAGACAGAGTCATTCCTTCCTTTCTTCCTTTCTTCCTTTCTTCCTTTCTTCCTTTCTTCCTTTCTTCCTTTCTTCCTTTATTCCTTTCTTCCTTTCTTCCTTTCTTCCTTTCTTCCTTTCTTCCTTTCTTCCTTTCTTCCTTTCTTCCTTTCTTCCTTTCTTCCTTTCTTCCTTTCTTCCTTTCTTCCTTTCTTCCTTTCTTCCTTTCTTCCTTTCTTCCTTTCTTCCTTTCTTCCTTTCTTCCTTTCTTCCTTTCTTCCTTTCTTCCTTTCTTCCTTTCTTCCTTTCTTCCTTTCTTCCTTTCTTCCTTTCTTCCTTTCTTCCTTTCTTCCTTTCTTCCTTTCTTCCTTTCTTCCTTTCTTTCTTCCTTCCTCATTAATTAATTAATTAATTAATTCGTTCATTCATTCATCCATCCATCCATCCATCCATCCATCCATCCATCCATCCATCCATCCATCCATCCATCCATCCATCCATCCATCCATTCATCCTTCCTTCCTTCCTTCCTTCCTTCCATCCATCCATCCATCCATCCATATATCTATCCATCCATCCATCCATCCATCCATCCATCCATCCATCCATCCATCCATATATATATTCATCCATCTATCCATTCATCCATCCATCCATCCATCCATCCATTTATCCATCCATAAGTTCATCCATTTATTCACGCAACCATTCATATATATATAATTATATATATACATATATATATATATATATATATATATATATATATATATATATATATATATATATATATATATATATATGTATATATAGTCCTGACTGTTAGCTAATACATGGTGTTACTAGTGGGTAAGTGCTTCAAGGATGAAGCAGGACTGGGGTAATATGAATGGGAGTGGCACTACTACAGGGTAAATGCTTCGCAGCTAAAACACGTTTGAGACTCGAGTTAAAGTAAGGAGACAAGCCCCCCCCCCTCGCCCCTACCCCCTCCCCCCGCCCACCTCCCGTCCCCGTTCATTCATATTTCTGGCTGAAATTGCGCCACTGCAGAACGTTCCTCACCACCGACGGTCACATCGCATGTCGAATATTCCTTGGGAACCCTCGACTCAGTGACAGATAAAAGGGACTTTTGCCAGCTGGCACCGCGAACTATTTATCTCCGTGGCGAGATCGCATAATTTTGATTTGGGGTGGAAAATAGCCAAACGTGCGGCAAAATGGGGGGGAGGGCATTCAACCACTGGTGACGGCCTGGGCTCAAATTTTGATTGGTGGTAGGACGAACACGGAGCCAAGCCTGCCACGGACAGCATGCCAACGCCCATTTCAGCCAGAAATATGAATGAACGGGGAATGGGGGTAGGGGCGAGGGGGGCTTGTCTCCTTACTTTAACTCGAGTCTCAAACGTATTTTAGCTGCGAAGCATTTACTCTGTAGTAGTGCCACTCCCATTCATATTACCCCAGTCCTGCTTCATCCTTGAAGCATTTACCCACTAGTTTTATTCCTTTGCCCGCGAAGCCAAGATATTTTTCCCGCTGATCATCTTCTGAAGGCATTCATTGGTCGATATCAATGTTAACAGTAAACAAAATTATTATACATAGCGAGAAACACGCCGTTTTCCGAGACCATGTGATCCAGCCAGTCGCTTCTTACGCGGATAGCATGATAGAAAATGGTGGCGCCACACTACGGGACGCTAGACAACACGCAACCAGCCGATCCATTTGTTGAAAATATATATAGTCCTGACTGTTAGCTAATAGATGGTGTTACACACACACACACACACACACACACACACACACACACACACACACACACACACACACACACACACACACACACACACACACACACACACACACACACACACATATACATATATATATATATATATATATATATATATATATATATATATATATATATATATATATATATATAATATATATAACACCATTTTTAGCTAACAATCAATACTTTAGGTAACGAATCCTAAATTATGGATGCAATATAAAAATGTCAACAAAACTACTACACCATCGATGAAATTGCAATATACTACGAATAATAATAGTAAATTAGAACACAACGTAAACTGAGCAACACCACTTGCTAACAAGGATATGACGTGCGTGAGCATTTGGTTGTCGCCGGGGCTCACACGCCATGGAGTTGGACCTTAGAGTTTGGATTCGGGATATCAATGGGAATTGTTGTACAATGATTCGCATGCAAACACAAATGGTATTCATTGCGAGGTGTCTAAACTGATTGACATTTTAGTAAACGGACTAATGATGTCATCTAGAAAGTGAATAAAAAATAAAGAAAAACTTGCATAGTAAAACGACAGGCGCCAATTAACCCTGTCGGATACAACTTATCCTATGTGAAGTCTTAATTTACAATGCCGTTTTCCTAGGAAGCACGGGTCGTTATGTCGCTTTTTGTTATCACTTATCAGATTCCTACAGTTTATAATACTGAGTATAAGATGAGATGCACATAATTTAATACGCATATCAACGGTACGTGATTCCTGATTCTGGAACACTCCAGAAAAGACATAGGCCCTATATTCATAGGGTAACGTCTAGTTCTTTTGAGTTTTCTTCTTACCCTTAGTGTTGTTGCTATTATTATTATTATTCCCCTTGGCCAAAAAATCTATAGAAAACTATAGATTTTCTATAGATTTCTATAGAATTCTGTAGAATTCTATATAATTTTGCAGTTTTCTATAGAATTCTACAGAATTTTCTATAGATTTTGTGTGGCCTAAAGTTTTCTATATAATTTTATAGATTTTTTCTATAGTTTTCTAAAGAATTCTATAGATTTTTCTATAGAAAACTATTGGCGAAAATCCTATAGAAAACAATAAGCAAAAATCCTATAGAATATTCTATAGAAAATTAAAAGTTTTTTTTGCCAAGGGTCATTTAATCCTTCCTTCTCTCTCTCTCTCTCTCTCTCTCTCTCTTTCTCTCTCTCTCTCTCTCTCTCTCTCTCTATCTCTCTCTCTCCCTCTCTCTCTCTCTCTCTCTCTCTCGCTCTCTCTCTCTCTCTCTCTCTCTCTCTCTCTCTCTCTCTCGTAAAATGGAGGTGTGGTAACAAAACACACCCTCCTCTCCGTCAAATCAACCACGTAACAGTGGACGATCTTGGTCATCACCATTAACATCATCGTCATCGTCGTCGTCGTCATCCTCTTCACCATTATCGTCATCACTCATTTGGCGACCACAAGTATATAATATTAATAAAACCAAACCGTGCGGAAAAATTCCAAGTATATTCAAATAAATAAATATTAATAAAACAAATTTAAAACATCCAACCTAATCTAACTATGGAAACTGATGATACTTCTCCTAGCGGCTGTTCAGCGTTACCCTAGTCTACAGCTGTATCCGCAGGCCAGAATGTTCTGCAAATAAGCGGGACATCTGGCGGACAATAATCAAAACATTCCATTTAGCGCCTCCTGTTGACCAACAAAATAACTAGATTACAATTCAATAATGGCGCCCAAACGGGGTATTTTTGGTGTCGTTATATCTTATATATTACTTTCGCACGATGGCTGAGCACCAGAAAGTTTTAATTGCACCAAATGACCATGGATGATGACGTCGAAATCAGAGAGCGTGTATTTCACAATGCAGTACGGGAATATATTGTAAGTAGTCGCAAAACATTGTTCTTCGATCGGGAAGCAAATCGCAGTTTACGACTTCGTTGTTAATTTGCCTTGTAACATGTTGTGTGGTGATATCGCTTATACTAATATATGTCTAGGTGTACACTTCACACAATCGCACCCAAAGCTTCAGTTCACAATATTTTCTAACCTGGCAGTAAATCTGACTTCAGTAAGAAAAATATTACATTTTCGTGTCACATCTTCAGCTGTAGCGTAGCCGTAGGACAGGTAATTAGGTTGGAATCAGGTTCATCAAGTTCAGTGGCATTGCTAACTACGTCTGAGTTTACGGTACACGCCCACTTCGACTCGGTCATCGTCACGGGCAGTTGAGAATTTCGTTTATTTGTGCTTACTCCAAGTGGTATCGTAAAGGGGAAGTAAACATCAGATATGTAGGCTGTAGCTGTAGGCTGTGATTTAGGCATGAATATACCGACAATTTACTCAAACTCTATAAGTACTGACTACTATTAAATTAATAATTGAAAAATTAATAATGGAAAAACATTACCTTTTCATAAATTTTCAAACTGTTCTTTCACAAATGCCATGCCCTTCATAACTTGTAGGCAATTTTTTTTAACTGGCATTAAATAAGCTACTAGTTAAAACCAAAAGTACATCATATTATATAAAACCTTTAAATGTTTTTAGCCTAGATAGAAAATAAATGTTATCTTGTTTAAACGATGTATCAATTATGTACACAAGTTCGGGTACAAATGATAACAACACAAGGGGAGCTGAAATGCCTGAATAACCATTGTCCAAATATATGCTTGAATACACCATTTAGATGATATGTGACCATGATTTCATGAGCACACGTAGCCAAAAAATTTTTTTATCAGACTTGGATAACATTGACCACTGGGCGCCACCATATTATGCTTAAGCTGCATTTGGTTTGACTACCCTATCTTCTCTATGTAAATTGTTTTAATTTTTTTTTCAGATTTCATAAATTTACGATTTACAACCAATGAAATGATTTCAAATAACACAGTAGTAGGTCTTCACTAATATTAATGACAAGCAAATTAGTACATCCTTCGTCAGTGAAATGGACTTTATTAAGTAGTCAAAGATACGTGTACTACATAATACAGGCACTTTGAATGACTGGTCAAGTTGCCATCCAGCTTCAACAACTTGAATCTTGGTGGTGTAGCGATATGAAATGTATGTGCCCAGTAAGTAGGAAAGTAGGAAACTCCCAAACTCAGGGGAATTCTCCATTCCATAAATATTGCACTGTGCTATTTATCATGAATAAATAATGTTTATTATTAATATGGCAGCGTATTCTTGTTTTCACGCAGAAATGTTTATTGATGAAGTCAAACCAAATGCAGATTGGGTGTAATATGGCGGCACCCACTGGTTAAACCGTTAAATATATCCAAGTTTGAAAAAACTATTTAAAATATACCATGGCTCTCTGATCATTTAAATCATAATCACATCACCAAAATGGTGTGTTCTTATGTTTGAGCAGTGGTTATTATTTAAAATGTCTCAGCCTCCCTTTAATGGACGAGTCATGATAAGATAACTGTGTCTGACCTGATGTGTCTATCAGGTGTGACGTGGTGTGGTAATTGTGTCTTAATCTGTTCTACTTGACAGATCTGGCTGTTGCTGTTTGTCTTGTTGTACGTAAGTTCGTACGTCATTCTGTGTGCCTACCGCCGCCGTACGGACAAGGAGGACTGTTACTCAGGTACATCTACATCTACCTACCTATCTACACAACATACCAGTCCCATACCTGGGGTAGATCTCATAAGTTGCCCATAGTTTGCGTTAATACACATTTCATTTGTTGTCTGGTGCAATTGTGTTAGGATATCTTCTGTTAAGCCAAAGTATTGTAGAGCAGTTGTTAGACGTTGTTTTAAGAATGCTCTTAAATTATACATAAACTAGAAAAATTCTAATCAGAATACCTCAAAAGTACCATACAATGTTATTACACAGTACTTACATTAATTTGTTCAACATTTAAAATATAAGCATTTCTTTTGCTCAGTTCAACTATTCACTTCAAATGATTGTTATTTGGGCTACTATTCTTCGATCTGTCATATAATGCTTGTGCTGGTTCTGTCTGACAGACAAAGAAGATGCCCTAGTCTACAGGATATCGTGAGTATATACACATTGTAATTCATCTTATATTAGTTGACTGACTTGCTTATGTAGCTTTGATATATATATATGGTTATTATAATAATATGTTACCACGTCAATTGTGTAAGTACCATTTTTGGGTGAATTGGTTGATAAATTGACATCGTAAAGTTTACCTCTGTGTTGTGTTTCACTCTGTATTGTGTTTCAGCCTCTGGCCATGTTGTGTTTTATTGTAGCCATGTTATGTTTCAATCTCTGGCCATGTTATGTTTTACAGAAGTCGTGTTGTGTTTCCGTCTGGCCATGTTGTGTTTTAGTCTTGTTGTTCTTCAGTCTCTGTCACTCTCTGGCCATATTGTGTTTTACTGTAGCCGTCACCCGTGTTGTGTTTCAATCTCTGGTCATGTTGTGTTTCAGTCTGTGATTGTGTTGTGTTTCAGTCTCTGATTGTGTTGTGTTTCAGCCTCTGTCCGTGTTATATTTCAGTCTCAGATTGTGTTATGTTTCAGCCTCTGATTGTGTTGTGTTTCAGCTTCTGTCCGTGTTATATTTCAGTCTCAGATTGTGTTATATTTCAGTCTCAGATTGTGTTGTGTTTCAGCCTCTGTCCGTGTTATATTTCAGTCAGATGGTGTTGTGTTTCAGTCTGTGGCTGTGTACCTTCACCCTGGCGGTGTCGGGCGGGGCCGTACTCCTGCTGCCCATGTCCATTGTGGCCAACGAGGCCCTGCACAGCTTCCCCAACAGCTACTACTTGAAGTGGGTCAACTCCTCTCTCATTCACGGTAAGAACTGTCACATCTATTCAAGGACAGCTGGTCAAAATACATCACATCTGTCACCTCTCCCCAGTGCATGTCATAACTGTCACCTCTCTGCGCCATGTCATGACAGTCTCCTTCTCACTGCATGTCATAACTGTCACCTTTTTACTGCATGTCATAGCTGTCACCTCTCCTCACGCCACGTCATAACTGTCACCTATTTTCACTCCACATCATAACTGTCACCTCTTTTCACTCCACAACATAACTGTCACCTCTTTTCACTCCACATCATAACTGTCACCTCTTTTCACTCCACATTATAACTGTCACCTCTTTTCACTCCACATCATAACTGTCACCTCTTTTCACTCCACATCATAACTGTCACCTCTTTTCACAACACGTCATAACTGCACCACCCTGCATATCGTTATTCTGATTTCAATTTGTAGTATGCTACACTGGTATTCATTGAGATAAATTGTGATTGGACTGCATGTCATGTGACTTGTCATGTGATCTGTCTTGTTGCTGCAGGATTATGGATCCAGATCTCGCTAGCGTCCAACCTCTGTCTGTTTGTCTTGATGCCATTCGCCTACTTGTTCACAGAGTCAGAGGGATTCGCAGGCTCAAAAAAGGTAATAACTGACCACCATCTGTTGGTCATTTTGAAACTGGTTAGCATGGCAACAACTAACACTGTACCCAACAACAGAAAGACGTCAGCCTGTTTAGCCACCTTCAAGGCACGCCTAAAGACACATTTCTTTCTGACTGTTCTCACGGCTTAGTTTAATGTTTGTGTACTTTTATCGATATTTTATTTAACCTATTTATATACTTATTATACATTATATACATTTATTCAGCTTCAATAATTTGTATTATAATATATATATATTTAAAAAAAGTTATCATTGTTTATATATGTTACTAGTATATTTATGATTTTTTCTTCTGGTGTGTATTTGTATTTTAATGTATGTAAAGTGCCAGGAACAATTTGAAATTGGATGTGGCGCCATATTAAATAAAATGTATTATTATTATTATAATTCTTTGAAGTAATTGTGACTGCTGTGTATCTTCCAATAGGTGGTTTTGCTTCAAATCTCCACGTTCACCAGGTGTTTGCATGAATGTACATTTTGTCACCCACTATATAATATATATATCTTAAGTAAAGGCATTTTCTGTTTACTTCAAGTACAGTTATTGACTTTCTATCTAATTAAGTAATGTTTCAGTAGTAATTTATCATATCTGTGCCAGTAATAACAGTTTAAATGTAATTACTGAAAACTTACAGCGTCATTAAAAGGTAATAAATAATTACTTTAAACTAGCGATTTTATCAGAGAACATTCTTGTGGGTGTTTAGGGCATCATGTCGCGTGTCTACGAGACCGCGGTCGTCCTCTTCCTCCTTGCCATCCTCGTGTGTGGCCTCGCATGGGTCGCATCTGCCCTGCTGGACGGCGACCAGTTCAGTCGAGACACGCTCTTTGGTACGTCACAGGCCACCATGTTTAATTTTATCTACGATCACCGTTACTGGAAATGCTAAACATGTCGGTGGAAGTCCATTTCTATGAATCCAGGAGTGTCGCTGACTCACTGTATTGCTTTGTGCACAGACCCATCCACCCAGACGGGTGGAGATTTCACTGACAGGTGGTGGACGCAGGAAGTATTGAAGGTGCAAAAAGACTTTAAAATGCATAGATATTGTCAATTATGGCTTGAAAATGGGTGTCACACGTGTGTTTGTAGTTTATTATATGTCATAGAACAGAAATGTGCATTTTGTTAAGCCTTGGGTATTGTCCTGATTAACATCTTTGAAAAATAAACAAATAATAAAAATTAACAAAATGATGCTTCGAACAGTAACATGCATGTTTGAAGTACAATGTCTTTCTGGAACTAAGTGCTGATGGGAATATTATTCGGTATGAGGGTTTGGTTAAACTGTCTAGCCAGTAGTATGTGTGTGACTAAAACCTGGATTACTTTTGTGCAAAAATATGCAGTGTGTTCAGTGTGTTCATGTCAGTGTGTTCATGTCAGTGTGTTCATGTCAGTGTGTTCAGTGTGTTCATGAGTTCATGTCAGTGTGTTGTCTTTCAGATGTGTGGAACTTCTACTTGCCCTATCTGTACTCTCGCGTGTCACTTCTCGGCGCCGTCATGTTACTTCGTAAGTAACTGCCTCAGCTACAAAGTACCCCATCAATGTTGTGGTAATTTATTGTGAATATTCTGTCATAGATAAATCAGAGCAGTGAGACGTTTTAGGTAAATATGTAAAATGAATAATATAAAACATGTTGTATGGAATATTAAAAGAAAATTAATAACACTTTAATATATGTGCTTGTCAGAAAAGTGAATTGTCATGTTTAAATCTCTGTACAATCATTGTTAATGGAAAAGGTAAACATGTCGTTGGAAGTCCATTTCTACTAATCCAGGGGATTGTTTCACTAATGTTGTTAAGAGCTCTCAAACCTGATTTTACACTATACAATCAATTTTGATCCTTAACAGTGATCTTGAATATCTGAAAACTGTCAACACCAGGGGGCACCAGCGGGACATTGTCACTGGTGTGCCATGGAAATAGTGTCCCTGGTAATATGGCAGTGGTATTTGCGGTTTGAAAGACATTCATTAAATTTCGCAAAAAAATATGTTGAAGGATGAATTTTCATTAAAGGACAAAAAAAGACAACGGTTTCGCGTCGTACACCTAATAGAGTTTATACAAAGTAACAATTTCCACATATTCTCAATTTTTTAACGTCAGCTGTTTACTCAGAATGTGACTTTAAAGTCAAACATTCTAACGAAATCCACGATGGTCTAGACGCCGCCATCGGTGAAGGGTTAACTTGGCTTGGCCATTCAGCGCGCAGCATTCTATGTCTCTGCTGAAGCCGGTCAGCTTCCTGCGACGTTGTTAAGGGTCAACAACTTTGAGTCTTCGACAGTTCGTTCAGTTGGCGTGACATCTAGCAGCTGCTTATAGACGTATATCGAAATCTGTGGTTAAATCTATGGTAAACTTTAGTAATTATGCCTTACTGTTCGGCATACGGTTGCAATAATAGTTGAAGCAACCGGTAGTATTGAAGCAATGGATTCACATTGGTGATTTGCAGGCGTACTGTTTGGAATCCCTCCAGTCCAAGTACAGTTCACTTTGCTCGGTCCATTTTGAGGAGAAATGCTTTGAAGTAGACATGTACCATCAGTTGATGGGATGATTTCAGCGATAACAATAATAGACAACTTTATATATCACGACGGTGATCGAGCGCCTCGATCACCGTCGTGACGTCATTCTTCGTCTAAGATGGGGTAGCTCATAGTATTTGGATGGCTGGGTATTAAAAAATATTTTTCTGGTAAACCGCTGGCGTTACAAAATTGAGTATATGTGGAAATTGTTACTTTATATTAACTCTATTAGGGGTATGCCACGAAACAGTTAACTTTTGTTGTCCTTTAAGAGTTGTTTTCCTTAGTGAAACATTCCTCATTTACCACCATTTTGTAGCTTGAGCACTATTCAGTTGTTTAAATGAATGCCTGGCTGTGAATATATAGTCTTTGTAGCCAAGAGTTCAAGCTGTAATTACAATGAGGCTGAAACTTTCTGGGCAGCCATAATGGCATTCATTAAAGAGATGGGGTAATGACCGAAGTAATTTGAATCTGTTTAAGAACCGTTTTAAGGCGGCTAGAAACATTTTGACTCCAACGAGTGTACATGTGCTGCCCTCTGTCTTTCAGTATGCACACCACTAGGGTTCGCCCGAATGTTCACCGTCATCGGAGAGTTAGTTCTTAAACCAAAGGTGAGTTACATCACATAGCTTTATACAGAGACTCGTGCACCTGTCATTTCAACGTGTAAAATCTGTTGTGGACTGGTAGAAGGAGCAAAAAAATCAAAAAATCATATATATTGTAAATGGGTATTACACATGTTTGTGGTTTATTTCAGGTCATAAAACATCTCATCTGGCTTGTATTTATATACGAGTTAACATCTATGTGTCCACCAAAAATGTGTGACTGGCAAAACCTTTATCCTGCATAAAGCCCTGCCAGCCCACGTGACCACCATTGTACTGGCTGGCAAACATGTATTTCCAAAACTTCAATGCAAACGTTGTTGACGTGTTATATTATTATGTGGACTTTGTGGATCGTATCCGTGAAACCACCAATGTTCCTACTCACATGTAGAACACTGTGTACAAAACCACCTATTAATACTCGTGTTGTGCTAAAACGTGACTTCTTGAGAAATTTCCGTTTCCTTCTACGGTTACAGTTTCTGCGCAACTTGGACGATGAGATTCAGACAGCTCGCTTCGAGGAGCAGAGCTTGTGTCGCCGTCTGGAGGAGAAGACAACACACAAGAGAATCGCAAATGGTCACATGACCTCGACCGAACTGAAACAGATGTTGGACGAGACACAGAGAGAAAGGCTGGAGCTGGGTGGGTCTGTCTTCTTTAACCCCTGCAAAGGACAAGGAATTCTGGTTGAATGGTTTGCAGAGAAGTATAGATCTCTCCAAAGTATAGATCTGTTGTGTGTGAAATGTGATATGATATTTGCAGTGCTAAGATCTGGTCACATGTTAAAGGTAGAATTGTAATATAGCGGATGGGAATTGAAAACAGTGTTTTTACTTTCAATGTGCATTTAGATGTATATTTCTTGACTATGCACAATGTGATTCCATGGGTTCCTGTGAATTAGTAATAGGTGAGAGAAGCAGATGTCAGAACAATGCTATTATTTAATCGAGGGTTGTCGTGTCTGATAGCAGCAAATTACAGATGAATGTGTTGTGTTCGACACCATTGAAAAAGGATTTACCCGGCATAGGCAGTGTTCTGCATTAACAAGTTTGAACTAAACTCCGAAACTTGGTGTACTTTTTACGTCAGTGTTCTTGATTTGTCTCCCTGTGGAGAAATGCTGCAGGCTGTCAACAGGACGTAATCAGTAATATCACAAATCTCACAATGACAGAGTTGGAAGTTTGCAGTCGTGACATTCACGTTTCAGAGAAACAACAGAAGACGTGGTCGGTGAGACGAAACCTCGGGTACCCTCTCGTCATGTTGCTTCTGCTCATGCTCACGGTCAGTGCTGCCATCTGTGGCACTTACTGTCAATTTTTTTTCGAACACATTACCTACTGGTTTTGAAGTTCATACATAGATTGGTGGACTGGGCCAAAATCTTTTTCCTTGTGCTATGTAGTTTCTTGTATATTTGCATTCAATTTTTATGTGAATGTAACATTCATGTTTGTCCGTAACATGTTGTCAGTGCCTTCGTGTAGACATTCAAATTCAATTCTCAGACACTCAGATCAAATACACGTGAAGCTATTATTCTATTCAAAATGACAAAAGTTATTAATTTACCAATTTTAAAGCACCCAAAATACACCCAATGCTAGTCACGTGACTCAAGTCTGTCATCTTCGGGTTAACTTGGTTGCTGACTGGTCACATGACTCAAGTGTGTCTTGCCTGGTTTAACTTGTTTGCTGGTGAAAACCTTTACGAGTTTGGACCAAACTGAATCTCTACTAAATTGTTTGGCGTATGTGACATCGTCGTGTCAGTGACAATTGTTATGTCAACAGGAGTCATCTCAAATCTAGTGTCGTGTTTTAGGGCATCAGTGTCATCATGGTAGCACAGAACAGCTTTGAGTTGCTCATCGGTATACGTACTCTGCCCGTCGGAACAAAGGTACCAACTTTATCAACTTATACTATCTAATGATGTTATAATATTTATGTTAATAAATTGTAATAATTATAATGATTATTCTGCAGTATTTATTATAATGATCATATAATATTTACGATAATCATTTTGTATGATTTGTATAATTGTCTTCTAATATAGTTATGATAATGATATTGTAGTATTTATTTCGTTATACAATATAATTATTATTTTAAGAAATTGCGGCATTAATTTTATAACATTTATGGGAATAATTTGCTGTAACTTAATTTTCTTTTTTTGTCAAACACTGCTTATGAGAGTGACATAACCACATCTGCAATAACTCCCAAGTTTCTCCCCTTATGTGTGTTCCTCTATGTAAAACCACTGCAGTAGAATGTTGAGAACACTGACACAAATACTTATTCTCTAGTCGCTATTACACACTGACATGCACACATCCATACACACACACACACACACACACACACACACACACACACACACACACACATCCCATCGCACACACGCACATACATACACACCACACACCACACGCACACATACACACCACACGCGCCACACGCACACAACACACAACACACACACCACACAACACACACACCACACGCACACATACACACCGCGCCACACACACCACACAACACACACACAACACACATACACGCCCCACACGCACACACAACACACACCACATGCACACACAACACACACACACACACACACCACACGCCCCACAACACGCACACACACACACACTGCCTGTTGATGTGACCGTGTGATGTGCTGTGTGCAGGAGATGATGCTGGGGATTGCCTCCCTCTCCATCCTTGGTCCAGTGGGAGCGTGCCTTGAGATCTCACTCATCCTGTATCCTCTCACTGCCAACTGTGGCACGTAGTTCCGCGTGAACAGTCAACACTGGACACAAGGATTGCACATTTTCAGGAATCTCATTGTAATCTCTTGTTTACATTTTTCATATGATAATAACAACAAGAAAGTAACTTCTATTGTGCCTGAATTCTTTAAGCTAAAGTCAGAGGTTCATCAAAACAAAATGGTTAGTCAGTCGCAGAGTCAATAAACAATACTTCAGTTATCCATTCATACTCCAGGGAGCTAAGATAAATAAGCAAAGCTATCAAGGTACATTTTTAAATGATGGCGTAATTGTGTCATAGTTTCAAAATTGTGTCATAGTTTCAACTGATCTGATACTAATTCAGAACAGCCAGTGCAGCAACAGGAAAAGCCCTAATTCTGATATTAGTGTTTGGTCCAGGGACAAAGAGTAAATCAGAACTAAATGATCAAAACTGGACAGGTCTTGTAGGAGTAAAACAGTTGCTGACATCAAAGTGCCTGCTATGTAATCAAAATTAAAATCTTCAAAATTATGTGATATCGGATAGGGACCAGAGCCGTAATGTAACGAAGTACATTTACTTCGTTACTTTACTTAAGTAGAAAAGTTTACTTTTCTTGAGTAACGAAGTAAATTTTTTGGGAAGTACTTTTACTTGTAACGAAGTACAAATGTGTGTACTTTTTCTAAATGTAACGAAGTACTTATAATTTCCTTGTTACATTTGCGAAGCTCCGAAAACGTTCCGCGAATGATCTGTGGCAGAAGCACGTGCGGCACTGTTTGCAGTCAGCAGATTTATTTACAAATATCAGAGGAAACAACAAATAGAAATAACAGATAAGAAGAGACAGGCATGTTAAATGTCCAGGACTGGCCGAATTTCTGTTGTTATTTGATGAAGCCAGTGAGATAATTGCAATCTGGGATCTGGCGCTGAGCCTGAATTAGGTGTCAGTAGGATCACAGCCGGCTGCCCTCGGCTGCGACTGGGCCGCTCGACAACAATGGCCAAGAGTTATTTTAATCCTTGCTTTGACCAGACAAGAACAAACAGCTGCCTTACTATCTTCTTGTGTCTTGCTTGTTGTTGTCACAGTTTGATTAATTTCGATGATCGTTGTGAATGGCACATGCTCGATATCGAGGGTTCCCCATTATCGCCCACCGTAAACCTGCCGATCTTTATTATCAGTAGGCCTATTTGTCAGTAATATAGATCAGTGTGTATAACTGAGTGAAATCAGTTTCTATATATATTTACATTAAAGTCTGTTTAAAATAAATGTTGCAATCATACATGAAGGTATAATTATTATGAAAGGAATGTTGTATAACCACTGGTCTAGAACTCGTTCGTCAAGTATCACAAATGACAAAAATATTCTTCATCCGTCCAAGATGGAAGAAAATTAAGAACTCTATTATAACGTGTATATCTTCTCCTTATGAATATGATGGTTGTTGTAGTAGCCCTGTTAGTAATCAAACATGATGGAAGCTATTTACAGCGTGTATGCAATGCTATTTGACTTTAATACTTATATATATATTTCACACTGTTAAAACATTCTAAACAAATTATATCTGCGTGATATATAAACTAAATTATATTATGAATATTTTTTTAATTCATAATAGTTGGCTGCATCGGCCATTTTTTTTATTACAGGTGAAAAGTACTTTTGTGTTTACTTCAAGTACAAGTTTTTACTTTTTACTTGTACTTCAAGTACAAGTTTTTACTTTTTACTTGTACTTCAAGTACATATTTCTAGAAGTACTTTTACTTTTACTTGAGTAGCTTTTTCTAGAGTTACTTTTACTTTTACTCAAGTACAACATAAATGTACTTGTTACAGCTCTGATAGGGACCCAGGGCAAACACTTCAGTAGTGACATGAAGTAACACAAACGTAGAGACCTAGTCCCAACCATTCCGTAGCATTGCTGACCACATGATCCCCTTAAGGGCAATATTATAAAAAATGGAATTACAGTAGTCCAGTCCACAAGTGCAGTTGCAATAGTTTTTCCAACAAAAAGAGGCAAATACCAACGAATGTTAATTGACCCTGCTGTTGTTGTTTGCGTGCTGTTGTCCCTTAACCCTTTGCCTGCCAGTTACCTGATGCTGGCGTGTGTGGTGGGCTTCTACAGTCTGCCTGGCTTCCGGCGTCTCAAGCCATGTCTTCATGACACGTCAATGACACAGACAATAGGCAACTGTGTCGTGTTGCTCATACTCAGCTCGGCCCTGCCCGTACTGTCTCGCATTCTCGGTAGGTCACCAGAGGTCATAGGGCAGAGGTCATGCCAGCCGTTTGTCATGACGTCACAAATTATAATGATTATAAGTCCTTATTTAATTTACGACATTGCAAATTATGTTCGCTAATGTTGTGTGTGTGAATAAGAATGACATGAGTAGTCGATTTAGTAAGAGTTTATTGAAGTCGTTTTGATCGTTATATTGAATCATTTCTGAAAATGTGAACAACCTTATGTTTACTATAAATGATGAATGTCTTTTTCAATATATCAAGTGGTTATTGCCGTTGTTTTTTTTCAAAAAGTGCTGTTTACCGTAAAACCCCAAAAATATTTAATTCATCAAAACTAAACATATTTTACAATGAGCTGTTAAATGTAACGCAACATTAGAAAAATATCCTCACCAAATTGAGGTTAGGTTGAAAACAAGAAGATTTAAATGAGAAAGGCCAGTGGTAATGTAGCAAATCTATTTTTTGGAATTGCCAGTTCACTTTGGCCAGCACATCTGCTGAGTGTTTCGCAAGATTGCTGAACATTGTGATATTGCTTTATCTTCAATCTTGCCGAAAATATGACGTGGCAGATACGATATTGCTTTGTAAAGCTGAATGTATGATGTTCCTTCTTCTGAAAGTATGATATTGGTTTATTTTGTTGGAAGTATGAGATTGCTTTGTACTGCTGAAATTGTGATATTTATCGTTGCTAACCATTTGCTGCATCTTGCGTGGCAGGGCTGACGAACTTTGACCTGCTGGGCAACTTCGGCCAGCTGGAGTGGCTCGGTAACTTCTACATTGTGTTGTCGTACAACCTCGTGTTTGCCGTCGCCGCGACATTGTGTCTCGTCACAAAGTTCACCAGCAGCATGCGTGCCGAACTCCTGCACCGGCTCGAACAGGTGGTTGGGAGAAATCCGTCGTCCCACGCCTTGTCCAAAGAGGAGTAGGCCAAAGGTCATGTGTGAACTGCCAAAAGTCGCCACATGAAGGCCAAAGGTCATGTGTGAACTGCCACAACTAGTTGATCCGGCATTGTTCATAGAATGCGTCGGTAGAAATAGCAGTGACAGATGACGGAAACGTGTGAGTTTTCTATAGTTTGTTGTGTCGTATGCTGCGGGGAAAAAGGTCACAGGTCAGACAATGACGAATCAAGCGTCGGTACGTTCGCTCGGCCGTTGTACATGTCTGATATTTGTGCGACGAGTGCGGTTAACGCGCTGGCATTTAACTATGTGGCTGACTGACGCTAACGCTGATGTGTCGTAGTAGTGGCACTCATAGTTACTCATCAGAAAGAATGCAGTATTTCTGCGTGAAGCGCAGGTTTCATGTTGTGATAGCAGCATCGCAAGTGCGGTGTGCGTGATTGAAAGCGACGCAATATGTCGATGTAATTTTCTACTGTACATAGACTTGCATTTTATACTTGTTTCGTCGACTGTACCTCTCTCAGTGGAGAGGTTTCGTAGCTAGTCAGAATGTCTTGGTGTCTGACAGCTGAAATTGATGATGCAGTCAGTAGTGATATTGTGCCAATAAGAACCGTGTTGTTAGTAAGGATGCATAGCTGTGTCGGTTGTGTCCACTAGGGGGTGCCACTGATTATATCGGTCTCGATACCCTCTGATGTATCGGCTTGTTGAAACGTGGAACTTAATCTGAGTCCGTCAGCCAGTCAACTTATCGCCTGCCAGGTTTGGTCAGTTTGGGTTTTAGCCAATCATGGCTGATATTACATGTAATGTTGAAAAAGTAGGCGAAGTTACCTGACAATGCATTACTGGTGAGTCACTTGTAACAATGGATAATTATTGGAATATTGTGTGACACGTCTTTGATGTGGAGTGGGGGAGTTTATTTATCGTGTGTTCCCACAGCGCAACAGGTGACGGCAAACAGATCTAGGACAAAGTACAGTCATACAACTGGTTCAGTGAACCTCCGTATTCTACGAGCCTCCCTACATTGTGTAGAATGTCTGCCAGGATCAGTGTAATCAGCCACTATCCATGTCTGGTGAAGTTGTAGACATTGTCAGCGTCTGACCACTTTCTCCAGTTCTCTGTCCACGGCCAGACATGTTTCAGTGTTTTAGGTTCATCTTATGCGGAGTAGCACCCAACTGGTATCAGGTTTATAGGTAATATTTGTCAATGTGATGTTTGTCACGTAGGCAGAAAGTTGGATTATGCTGATCACATTATATAACAAATTGTACATGTGACAAATCTTGACGTTGATTTTGGTGGTATCGATAGGGTTTGAAAATTCACCAGTTGCTATGAATTACAGCAAAGCTAGATTTCAAAACCAGTCAATCCCAAACATTCATCAAGACATTTGTTATGGTAATGATTCCAAACAACATTGTTCAAACCAATGGTTAGTCGACTACCAGGTAGTTAAAAAAAAACGAAAATCAGTATTTTTGCCTCTCTACTTTATGCTTTTCAACAGTTGTATGAAACATACCTTAAAATCTGAGTCACTGGAATATCACATCTGGATATTTGGACGTTTTAAATATGATTTTTGTGAGTGTTATGTTTTAAGGGAAATGTTGAGTGCTGTTTGAAATGTGGACAGTTGACTACAGTGGTTCCTTTATACAGCTGTGACTAACCAAACGTCCTAAAGTTATGATACTGCTTCATCAGACTCGACAGGTTTCGTATTTTCACCTACTAACCGGTCTGACTTGGCACTGATGTTTAGCACAATGTTTCAGGTTATAGCTGCTGGCATCGCATTGGGACCAAATCAGGATAAACAGTATTTATTATGACCAAGCTATTTCACACCAGCCAAGGGAAGAACCTAGCAGGTCACATGTTATGTTAAAAAATAAATTATTTAGTTATTAGGTCATGTACTCAGTCACCACTTTGTAGTATTTGCAGTGTCGGAACCAGACAAATGCAAATTTGATGAAAGTTAGGAAATCAATAATATTTACCCACCCTAGAGATTTATTTACCACGTGGAGGGTAATGGTGAATATATGTAAGACTCGTGAAGTTGGTAGTCTGAGCCATTTTTTAACTGCAACTGTAGAACTTTGTGGTGTGGTTTTCCTCAGGATGTGACTTACTAGGTCTTCATTGGGCTGCAGATATTGTTTTCAGCTGTGAACCAGTATCATTAGCATCTGCTATATCGAGAACTTTCTCCCGGTGAAATTGTTTGGTCACATCGGGCGAAACAGTTATAAGGCATAATAGAATCTGACACAGGCAATGGCATCCTTAGGGTTACAGGACTTGCACAGTTTGTATGCTTTTAGAACTAAAATATATCCATTTCAGAGTTCGGTCTTTTTGAATAATAGCTGCATTTCTTGTTACCTGTTTAATATAGCCAATGCTATTTCTTACAGTATAATAAAGAAGAAAATGAATATTTTTCACCATTGGTGAGTTGCCAGTAGAATATTTTTAACTGAGAAAGAGAATAAAGGAAAAGAAATCCAACCATAAAATATAACAGGAAATAATAATTATTTTTGAATGCTTTTCATAAAGCGTTTGCGATACAGAGAGTGATACTTATGAGTGTTGCTTGTTTTGCGGCTGTGGATGCGTTTACTGTTCAGAAGCGAATATTATTTCTGCAGATTTTGGATGTTATTGTACCTTTTCTTTTATTGTTTATGTTGCTGTCAGTGTCTCATTAATGACGACAATCGTTGAACATGCTGTGTTCCCCCCACACAGGTATTGTTCAACAGACCGTGAAGTTTTCATACAATACTGGGACCATTCCAGATGCTGACACAGTGTCACTGGCATTTGTATTAAGAGGATCATAGACTTAACAGATAGTATTAATGTACTGTTTACTGTTATATATAGATAAACAAACGTAGTGAGTTTTGTAAACACTAAGGCGGTATAAGTGTTTATCAATGTTCGTGTTTAACAGTCACTTGTGACGTACTACAGCAGTTGTGTATTTTATTTGTTCATGTCCTGAGTTCTCAGTCATTTATCAACCCGTACTTATGCTACCTGCATACGTGGTCTTTAAATAAATGTTCTTAAATTAGATGCCACAGCTGTCAAGTTTTCCCAGGTTTTTACATTGTGCCAAGTTTGTTACTTTATGATCGGGACCTACGTAAATGTATATTATCATATGTTGTGTTAAATATCATTTGCTGAACTCACGAATAATGTATTTGAAACTGTTGTCACAAGTTTATTTATTTCGACCACAAGTAGAAATAAAGCCAAGTATTATGTCAGTTCTCTTCTTGCATTTATTATTTGTTATCCTCGTCAAGGATACAGCCAGAACTCTGAACAAGAGGGTAGATATTTATATCAGTCTGCCTCGTCTCTTCAGAGTTTATTTACTTCCCCTGTCGCTGAGAGCAGGTGAACATAAGGGTGAACGTAAGGGTGCACGTAATCAAACATTATAATTAACCAATCAGAGGTGGTGGTTTAACTTTAAAAACAAACAAACAAAACATACATACACTAAGTCTATAATCCAATGGTTTTATTTAATAAACAAACAAGATATAATTACAGTCTGTATGTACAATCTTTGCACATTTTAACAGTTTGTTATATGAATGTGTTGACCCCGGCATGACCTCACACTAATTTCAAGACATGACACATCACTGTCCCAGAGGTCTCACTGAAAGTAAAAATGGGAACTTACCAGACTGGACATGTTTTTACTGTCCATTTTGTTGTTATAATTATATACACATGCGCTGTTAAGATTCAAAAAGCTACAGACAGTATGTTTTTTATTATGTTTTTATTTTACAAAGCTATTATGATTATTTTCTACATTACTAGTATGTATTAAAATTACGGCTTCAAAACCTCAACAGTTCTATGGCAACCATTGGAGTTCCCCTTCCGTCGTACTCAGCTGAAGCTTTCCCTTCCCTCTACTCAACTAGTGTAACTACGTTCTGGCCCTATTACGTACTCTACACCACAACCAGTTCATGGGACTCAGTCAATACACCCGACACCCCACCGTAAAACATTGCACATCTTGTCAGATGCAGGCTCATAAGAAGGAGTGAAGTAAAAAATATGTAGTTTTATATTGTTTACATTACCCCCCCCCCCACCAAATGTGTGGCACAAGACAGAGAAGTAACCGATAGCTACCCCAACCTTAGCCTGTATCTAATTGATTCCAATGACATTTCATTACCCACTAATTCTGGTATTCACAATGGCAACAATGTGCATTAATACTTGTTACACTCAATAGGTGGTGCTACTGTATAAATTTATTTACCCCGCAACAATCAACCTGACACAAATAGAATGTTGGATGCTTTTTGTACTTCACAAACTTCTGCAGATGCTAACACAGTTATCCAAGAATACCAACAAACGTTATTTTCTGATAAATACTGTCCACTGTATCATGTGAAGTGAGAACATCTTATTTCTATTGTGGAAACTTTGCATGTGTGTTGTTTCCGTGTTAGCGTTAATTATGCAGATAAACGTTGTCCCTACACAACACTAATAACAAAATGTATAGCAATCATTGACTATGTAAATACCAGTGAATACCGGACTGCCAACAAACCTTCCTCCTCAATGTGTTCTGCTTCTCAGACTCAAACTTTTTCAATCCATTTTGAATATAAGGGATATACCGTAGGGAGTGGTCATTATTTATTGGTGAATGGCACGGAAATCGGATACACACCTGAAACCCATGCCAATATTTTAATATATGTGAGATACGATTTATTCTATAGGGAGTGGTGATTATTTATTGGTCAAGGGCAGATATATTGGGGACACACTAACTTGTTACCCAACCCACCCCAAAATCCAGTTCACTGGAATGTACACCCCCTCCCCCTGCCATGTAACAAAGCGCTGTGAAATCTGACCCGTTTTGTACACTAGTAAAACAACTGGTACTGGAAATTTACCCCCTGAAATCTCACCCCAAAACCTCTGCACTGAGAGCTGAGTGCACCCACCAAATCTCACCAGTCCCTCCCACTAAATAATCACCCCATTTGTGGGAACTGGCATCAGTGGGATAGCACTCATATAAGCTCATACATCACACATAGCTAATGACATCCGACTCATGTAGACAATTTTAAAATGTGTTTGTGAATGCAAACACTTCCCAGCAATGACACTTAAAAGCGAAATTCAGCCGAACCGAAGAACGACATGCAAGATCCCATTTTGTAACACAAACACGACGGGCAAGCAATACAGCCAACGGCCAGTCACATGGTCTCTGTCACATGACGGGAACACGCATTAAACCCGATAATTTACAACATCCTTGTAAGGAATTAACACATCCTGTGTTCCAAAGTTACACGTCCGCCGATTATTTTTATAAACCGTTTTCATAACCAATAAATGTCTACTGATAAACTCTCGACTTTTCTGCCAACCTGTTAATTCCTTTTTCTGAGCGACGTCTGCAACAGTCAGTATCTTTACTATCTTACACCTGTCTTCACACATAGATCCAAATGCCCAAAACTTCTGTCAGCAGAAAACTTTTGGTTTTCTTACGATACAAATAGAAAACATCAAGGGGGCCACACACATTTTCACATCCAAATTGTTGTTGACAAATCACCGACTGTTAGCCACTGGCTTGGTTGCATAAAGTGCAACAATACACAGTTTTACAGATGCACAATGCGCCCGAGGTCGGACTTGAGGTAATATATGACCTTGAGTGGGTCACTGCAATAGTTGCGGTACATTCGTGGTTTATGTACAACACTCGTCGTAACACGTCAACCCTTTAATTAACCAATGACGCAATATGACGCGTCAACACAAGTGATCGTCATCGACACACCCACCCAGTCACCCGCCACTTGTTTCTTGTCTGTGGTTAGAATTCCGGTTGGCGGATAATGTTTGCAAATTTCATTCAATTTAACGATAGTGTGGCGAATACGAGAAATTATGCACTTAATCGTTATCTTACCAAAAACCTGGACAAGGGTCGGAGCAATCATCCCTAACATCAAACACTGACAATACAACAATTCCCGGATTCTTATCAGAAATGGACGTGCACGTGTGTCGCTCTGAACTCTGACCCTTGACCTTGCCACTGTGACATCACTCAGTGTCCTTGATTGCAGCAACTTGTTGTGTCTTAGGACAAGACACAACCAGACGGTTCCTTGATGTTTCCTTCAGCTTTCTCTGTCTCGTACACGATACTGTGGAAGATGTCAGCAACTTGCTGCAAGAGAGACAGTGTCCGGGTGAGTCACGGTAAAGTAGGTCCTTATTAGGCCAACCACAATAAATGGATTCTCGTCAGCATGCATGTGTGCAAAACTGGATTTACAAATATCAAAGATTTATGCTGCACACACACACACACACACATATATATATACAGCTGTATATATATATATATATATATATATATATATATATATATATATATATATATACATATATATTGAACATCAGTACATAAAAAAAAATGCAGTACTCATTTACCTTTTGATAAATTTCTTATGAGAAACTTGAATATCTGTATAATGTCTCAGGGTGAGCAGTATCTTAAATTACTGATGCGCTACCACATTGATTTTAACTCTATCAATAGTTATCACTGACAGGATACGGAATTATCGAGTCAACGACTGGTAAAACAAATCAACAGGATATCTGTGCTGTTGTGATCATTTAAAAAATATACTGTATTCATTTTATACTTCCTTACTGACCTAATATCAACAAACATTGACTACATAGGCATTATTAGCAGTTCTGTGGATTCAAACAAAAATATCTGTTAACCCTTTTTATACCAGATACGCACCGATGCGTAGTTGCCGCATCTTACCAAATACGCATCGGTGCGTATTTACCAACGTGTCCGCCCATGCGGCCATGTTGTGGCCATATTGAATAAATTAAAATCCCCCACTTCCGTCATACGAACAGAACGAGGCTACACCACACTTCCTGCAAGGCAGACGCTATTTTATTGCGGCAATTTCAGTGCTTTTAAACGTGTTTTTGGAAAGTTTTGTTTTGTGTTGTTCGTCGCGGCATTTAAAAATGGCGGACGATGGTGCTTCAGACAGCGAAGGCAGTGATATTTCGGGAGTTGACAAGTTTATAAACGACGATTTTGAAGGAGAATTAGCGGGAGAGAATGTCGACCCACTGCCCTGGATCGAGTGCAGGATGGCGGCGACGAAACCAAACCGCAGTGGATTGACAATTTGTTTCACGATTCCAACGAGTCTGGGGATGATTTATAGGGTTTCCACCCCGACTGGGTGACTGATCCTCGCCGCTTTCGCCCTGTCAGTGCGCCAGATTGCTCCCTGGATGGCACAGGCCACGAACTATGGTTGTAGTGAGTGCTCTGTGCCTCTGCACCAGAAATGCCTGAGGGCACACATCAACCAGTCGAACATTGGCAGACAGGGTTGTCATGTAAATCGATGGATCGTTCTGTAGTTCTAGTTGTCGTTTTGTAATAAATTTATTGTTTACACATAGCATACATATTTCTGGAACTCATTTTGTCAGTAGGAGAGATAGTATTGACTGCTGGAAGGAAATAATATGATAATATCCATTGTTGTTACTTGTCATCTTACAAAACTAATATTTTCGGACTGACATACCTGATGAATATTGCTCATAACATTCCTTCTAGCCGTCACACAGGTATATTAGCAAAATGTAGCTATTGAATTTTTCTACAACTCTTGTAATTGAAGTTGCTTTCTATTCATGCAAAAAAACAGTAGCATAGTTATTGACTGCTGGAAGGAAATAATATAATAATATCCATACTTGTTACTTGTCATCTTACAAAACTAATATTTTCGGACTGACATACCTGATGAATATTGCTCATAACATTCCTTCTACCCGTCACACAGTAATAATTCTTATAGCAAAATGTAGCTATTGAATTTTTCTATAACTCTTGTAATTGAAGTTGCTTTCTATTCATGCAAGAAACAGTCGAAAAGTTGTGCTGAAGTTCAGTCATGCATTTTGTAAAAAAATCAAAAAACTTTCCTCTGATTTCAACTTATAATATCATAGTTGAATAAACAGTTCTATTTATATGATGCACATCAATGGAAAGCTGCATTTCTTAGCTTTCATTTGATATACAACACATGTATATATGTTATGTAGTTGCTGAGAAAATCAAATTTGACACACACCATGTAATTTTTTTTTCCATATCCGTTTTTTCTCCCAAATGTGCTGGTAACATGGGTATAATTTCTGGGCGGACGTCTGGTATAAAAAGGGTTAATACATGAATGTAGGATTTCCTCTCATTTATTACATATGAAATATAGCAATTTTCCCATATATTTTTTCTTGAATCTAATTTCAAATGGGCTACAATCGCGATATCGCAAACATTGAACTGTTTTTTGAGTTTTGTGTCATGTGAACTGAGAACACTGTGCCATGTGAACTGAGAACACTGTGCCGTGTGAACTGAGAACACTGTGCCGTGTGAACTGAGAACACTGTGCTGTGTGAACTGAGAACACTGTGCTGTGTGAACTGAGAACACTGTGCTGTGTGAACTGAGAACACTGTGCCGTGTGAACTGAGAACACTGTGCCGTGTGAACTGAGAACACTGTGCTGTGTGAACTGAGAACACTGTGCTGTGTGAACTGAGAACACTGTGCTGTGTGAACTGAGAACACTGTGCTGTGTGAACTGAGAACACTGTGCTGTGTGAAGTGAGAACACTGTGCCATGTGAACTGAGAACACTGTGCTGTGTGAAGTGAGAACACTGTGCCATGTGAACTGAGAACACTGTGCCATGTGAACTTAGAACACTGTGCTGTGTGAACTGAGAACACTGTGCTGTGTGAACTGAGAACACTGTGCCATGTGAACTGAGAACACTGTGCTGTGTGAACTGAGAACACTGTGCTGTGTGAACTGAGAACACTGTGCTGTGTGAACTGAGAACACTGTGCTGTGTGAACTGAGAACACTGTGCTGTGTGAACTGAGAACACTGTGCCATGTGAACTGAGAACACTGTGCTGTGTGAACTGAGAACACTGTGCCATGTGAACTGAGAACACTGTGCCGTGTGAAGTGAGAACACTGTGCTGTATGAAGTGAGAACACTGTGCCGTGTGAACTGAGAACACTGTGCTGTGTCAAGTGAGAACACTGTGCTGTGTCAAGTGAGAACACTGTGCTGTGTGAACTGAGAACACTGTGCTGTGTGAACTGAGAACACTGTGCTGTGTGAAGTGAGAACACTGTGCCATGTGAACTGAGAACACTGTGCTGTGTCAAGTGAGAACACTGTGCCATGTGAACTGAGAACACTGTGCCATGTGAAGTGAGAACACTGTGCCATGTGAACTGAGAACACTGTGCTGTGTGAAGTGAGAACACTGTGCTGTGTGAACTGAGAACACTGTGCCATGTGAACTGAGAACACTGTGCTGTGTGAACTGAGAACACTGTGCTGTGTGAAGTGAGAACACTGTGCCGTGTGAACTGAGAACACTCTGCCATGTGAACTGAGAACACTGTGCTGTGTGAACTGAGAACACTGTGCTGTGTGAAGTGAGAACACTGTGCTGTGTGAACTGAGAACACTGTGCCATGTGAACTGAGAACACTGTGCTGTGTGAACTGAGAACACTGTGCTGTGTGAAGTGAGAACACTGTGCTGTGTGAAGTGAGAACACTGTGCCGTGTGAACTGAGAACACTCTGCCATGTGAACTGAGAACACTGTGCTGTGTGAACTGAGAACACTGTGCCGTGTGAAGTGAGAACACTGTGCTGTGTGAACTGAGAACACTGTGCCATGTGAACTAAGAACACTGTGCCATGTGAACTGAGAACACTGTGCTGTGTGAACTGAGAACACTGTGCTGTGTGAACTGAGAACACTGTGCCATGTGAACTGAGAACACTGTGCCGTGTGAACTGAGAACACTGTGCCGTGTGAACTGAGAACACTGTGCTGTGTGAACTGAGAACACTGTGCCGTGTGAAGTGAGAACACTGTGCCGTGTGAACTGAGAACACTGTGCCGTGTGAACTGAGAACACTGTGCTGTGTGAAGTGAGAACACTGTGCTGTGTGAACTGAGAACACTGTGCCGTGTGAAGTGAGAACACTGTGCTGTGTGAACTGAGAACACTGTGCCATGTGAACTGAGAACACTGTGCTGTGTGAAGTGAGAACAATGTGCCATGTGAACTGAGAACACTGTGCCGTGTGAAGTGAGAACACTGTGCTGTGTGAAGTGAGAACACTGTGCTGTGTGAACTGAGAACACTGTGCTGTGTGAACTGAGAACACTGTGCCATGTGAACTGAGAACACTGTGCCATGTGAACTGAGAACACTGTGCTGTGTGAACTGAGAACACTGTGCTGTGTGAACTGAGAACACTGTGTCATGTGAACTGAGAACACTGTGCCGTGTGAACTGAGAACACTGTGCCGTGTGAACTGAGAACACTGTGCTGTGTGAACTGAGAACACTGTGCTGTGTGAACTGAGAACACTGTGCTGTGTGAAGTGAGAACACTGTGCCATGTGAACTGAGAACACTGTGCCGTGTGAACTGAGAACACTGTGCTGTGTGAACTGAGAACACTGTGCCGTGTGAAGTGAGAACACTGTGCCGTGTGAAGTGAGAACACTGTGCCGTGTGAAGTGAGAACACTGTGCTGTGTGAACTGAGAACACTGTGCTGTGTGAATTGAGAACATTGTGCCATGTGAACTGAGAACACTGTGCTGTGTGAACTGAGAACACTGTGCCATGTGAACTGAGAACACTGTGCTGTTCATCCGTGTTCAACTAACCTGGTTTTCCTTGGCAGATGTCTCTAGAAACCTCGACTTCCATTGGCTGGACAACCTTTTGCCCTCGTCGACAGTGATTTCCCTGGAAGCAAGCATAACATGAATGTTGTCGATTTCATATTACTGACATAGGACTGTCTGCTGAAGACATTATAACAGTTATTTCAAAGTTGCATTAATAATAAAAAGCCTGCCCCTGTGACCTGTTGTAAACTAAAGTGATTATGTCCAAAGATGTATTAGATTTTAAGTTTCACTGTATTGCTGTATAATGTGTGTTATGACATCTAAGCTCATCAGCTAAGGCTATACACATTCTTCTAAAAACATTTAAATGACATATTAACTATAATATCAAATAAATTTTGCTAACCAAATTCCCTAGGTGCCACATTTGATATAGCAATCTAACTGGAAATTAAAAGACATACTTTCAGTATTTTTTAAAGTTCTTGTTTCATATATTTAGAACCAAACATTAACTCAAGAGGCCAAGAGAACATGAATACATAATCACAATATTGTCAAACAAAACAGTTTTGCCGTTTCTGAGTATTAAAGTATCATCTGGAGTCCTTCCTCACCTCTCCATTCGTAGATCTGTCTTGTTTCCCACTAACACCAGGGGGAGTCTGGGAAACCACAACACCACGAGATAACACAGTGCTCACTCAACAAGTAGACACACTAATAAACACATTAACTTATTTAATTAACAGGAGGCATAATATGACATACCGGGTAATCCTTAATAGAAAAGTCACAATCAATACATTGTCTGTCTTATCTGCTCTTCATCATGATACATCCTTTCACACATACGAATTAACAAATACAAATACATAGTGATATATTTCACGTAAAAACCCATATACAGTTGGTACATATATAAATAATCTTTAAAAGGTGAATATGCTAAAAAAGAGTAGATCAGAATTAAATAAGGTTATAAGTTAGATAAGTGTAAAAGTGTAGTATAACAGATAAAATAATGAGCAATATATCTCTGATTGTATAATAAATATGTAATTTATACATGTAGATAAACACCATTTGAAAAGAAGTTAAAACGTGAATGGATAAAAATGTTGAGTTATATAAACAAATTAATAACTTTAAATAATTATAATAAACATATATGCAAGACATGATATCTATCTCACTGGTTTACAGTGTACAGGATGTCAAATGTATCGATTGCATTATTAACAAACCTGCTACTCACAGTGGCCCATCTGTTATATCCTAAAATCTATCTATTTATATTATTGTAGGCAACTTTAGCCTTTAGATAAGTGCCCTTATTAAAGTTAACCCATACTTGTGAACAATAAATTGTACAACAATATCCATGAAACAAATGTAGTTTAACATCTATAGAATAGTGGTGACATTTCTGATAATGCTATTAGTCCTGGCATAAAAGTTACGTAGATGTCTCAAAATATCTTCATCAACTTTCAGGTCATTCCATACTATCACACCTAAATAATTATCTTCTTTGACATATGCAAGCTTGTTTAAGTTCATACAGATATCTGGATATTTCAGATGAAAGCCATGTAGATTGAAGATAATTTTCAAGACCAAACTTTGCAACAATATTTTTAACCTATTGTACGAGACATAAACTGGTTTTAAAATGATATTTTAACAAATATTACACTGTATATATTAAAGCTTCAAATATGTACACCTTTGTGTTGATCTGTCAGATGTTACTGAAAAAATCCACTTATTGTTGCATGAAACTAATATTGCCCAACTAATGTATTCTATTTTTAACACACTGTATATTAAATTTAATAGCTATGTTGCCATATTTTGCCTCCACAGCTGTGCTAATTGCTACAGCACACCTGTACAATTAGCTAATGAGTTTCTAACAACAAATCTTCTACTCACTGGTTTTTGCCTGTCATGTCGAGGATTTTGTCGTAAATAACTTTCACAACTTCAAAGCTGGAAACAGAAGGAAATAACATATTACAATCAGTGTCTCTATCATAAAGGTACTGTCCATTACTACAAGCAAAGGAACAGTACTCATGTTTCACAACAGTAAACCAAGGTTCTCTGCATTATTCATAATTATTTATCACTGTCCAATATTTTTTGACTTTCTATTAACTACCGGTATTTAGAATAATTTTATTAAATTAATAAAAAGTTAAAAAGTAATGGAGAGAGAGACGTAATTGTGAATAATGAGGAGCTTGATTTGCTCTAATAACATTCATTTACACAAATTTAGTATATAAAAATATCTAAGAAGTTAATCAAGATTATAAAATTACAACTTCTGGAGAAGACAATCGATGACTAAGGCGTAAGTCACGTAACCACTTCAGCCAGAGAGCGAACTCTCTTTGAGAGATGCAAGTAAATACCTAGGCTGACTTCGATTGAGCTACGCGAGTAACTCGCGTAGCCCGAGTCCCAATCGAACAGCCGAGATCACTCGAGTACGTGACCATTTTTGACCTAGATTAGCAAGGTGAATCTTTAAGGCTGCTACTCGAGGCAATCGCAAATTATACAGGATTCACTCGAGTAACTGACATCATTAGCAGTGACAGCCAATAGAGAACGTAGGCCCCTACTGCACAAGAAATTAATTAAACATTATATGACACAATCATTTAAATATGGATTAAAGTCACCACATTCTATGAATTATAATTTAAAACCAAGAAGATGAACGTCACAATTTACATAGTAAACAACTGATTATTTTATTTTATTTATTTACATAAGGGGTTTATGTCCATGATCGCAAACATTGCTGTTCAGGTGGATTATGTGCGTAGTACTGCATGCGCAGTGTAATTATCATAAACCGGATACCACGTTGGTGTTACGTGAGTAACTCGAGTAGCTCAATCGAAGTCGGCCCTAACGCCACACCCCATGTTTACCTTTTACGTGACGTCACAGAGTAAACAAGGACGTAGCCATCAATGTTCATCGCATACGAGTTTGGTACGATCGAATATTCATCCTAAATAAAGAGAAGAGTATGCAAGTGACAAGTCTAGATCAACAATCATTACACAAGTCTGCTTTTACGAAGTGTGGAGTCAGCACTTTACGTTTCCCCACTACATTAACCCATCACAATGATCTCTCTCGATGCAGTGGCCATGTTTCCATGCATGCTCATGTGGGCCTGATAAACTCATTGTATCCTTATTTATTGAAAAATGCCATCATATGAATTATACACGTTTATTAGATATATAGAGATTTACACCAGCAGAATATTTATTTTAGGAGAGTGGTTGTGTTTCTCATGCGTTAATACATGGGGCAATTTATAACTCACTGAGCACTAAGTGGCTCCCTCTATTGGCTATGTTAACATCATTCATCACAACAGTCGGGCTTTCAGCGATCATAATTTGTTTTTAACCCAAGTGTTACATTATAAGATTTATATGGTATTGTAATATTATAGTTAAAACCCCATTACTGTTGCCCATAAACACAGTTGCAGTGCACAGTACTGCAAAGCAAAAGTTCAAACTGGACAAAAGTGGCTGGTGGCTTGTTTTTATTTATGACAAGTTGACAACCCTATTACTGTCAGTTACTTGTGATTCTGTAAATTAAATTCAAATTGAGTAAACAATTTCAACTACTGGATACTACAAAACCTTGGGAATATGGTATAGAGTTAAGATGACAGGAAGAAGGTGGGCTGATTAACAACTGAAGTGTATTTCATAGTACCTGTCCAGCTGTATCAATCAGTTTCAGCTGGTACTCTTGTCCACGCAGTTTTACAGTTTTTGTAAATGCTGCAAAAGATAAACATAATTATTGTCACAGTCCAATATAGTATATTACGTTATGATATATTTCACTAGTCCGTGATTTTTGTGTGGCCTACACATAATATTATTATGAAGCGGTGCTCCAGAGAAACATAGTGTTGTAGCGTTTTATGATAAATTAACTGACATGTTCAATAATCTTCACTTAACCAATATAATCCACAAATTATATAAAAACATGTTAAGTTTTACTCAATACATGATTTACAGTTAGATTCAGTGTCGGGATTACACTGAAGGTACAAATAAAAAACATAAATTGTTTAAATCATGGTGCCCACGTGTCACATACAAGAGAGATTTTTAAGTTGTTTAAACCTAAAAGTATCTATGGATAACAGGTCTGTTGTTATAAAAATAACATTATTGCAAATCAACCTGAAACCGTTAAATGCACTATAACGTCTACTTAGGTGTTGCAAACTTGTGACACTGAACCTTCTAACATCCAGGCAATTACTTCATACACTTACTGTTTTCAATTGTCGGATCATATGAGTCTACAAACTGGTTGTCCACAAATTGTATCGTTAAAGATGATTTACCTGCAACAATTCATAACGATTATATTTTAAATATGAATAATTAAATATCACAGACATATAACAAACAGAATCATGTTCGTTGAAGAAAATTACATCAACTTTAAAATTTAGTTTATCTTTAATATTTTTGGTTAAATTGTACTGCTTGTTATTTGTGTCTGATTTCACTATTTCCCGACGCCAGGCTATATTGCAATATTTCACTAGGATTGCACTGAGTAGTGTCAGATCTATGAGATTATTATATGAATAATATATTATTATATCAGATTCAGATAAATTAGTTAATCCCCACCAGCATATAGTGAGTTTAGATAGGTATTTTCACAGTACTGAGGAGTGAGTCAATTTTGATCTTGAAATTACAAAATATGTAATATACCCAGCAAACAAGGAGCCATTTCTGAACCAGTTGACATGTCATACTGGTTCATAATTGGTACCGCTCCACCAGTATGTGTTTTCATGTGTATTCACATGAATACATGTGTTCTGCCTGTTGTCATGAGTTTTGAACGAGTTTGACACGAGTCGTACTAGGCCAGAACAGTTGCGGTTTCACTGGCACGTGTCATCATGTGAAAAACTTGTGATTTCACAGGAAACACACATTGACACACCAGATTTGTTCTCAGAATCCGGTGAATTCACATGAATTGAGCCAGTTGAACTCGTGAACTACTCACTTTTAGAACATGTGAAATCACAGGTCCTTGTTTGCTGGGTAAATTACATATTTCATCAAATTCCAATGTGATATTTCAACCCATACAAAACGGAGATGTAGGGGCACAAACAGATATAATAAACTGCTGTATTATGTAGATATTTTGTTTCCTGTACATCTTTTCAGCTACATTGTGCACATTTACTGATTTCTCAAAATGGACACTATATGTGAACTGTCAATTTTTGCCAAAACATTTACTTGAAAACAGTGTTTGATATGTGTGCTTTTTAAACAATATGTACATAATGTAATTTAAATAAAACTGGCATGGTAAACCTTTACATGGAAACAAAAACTATTAATTTAAATGGTTAAAATAAACAATTATTTGATTAATGTAGTAACGCAGGACACATTTGGCATGAAAGGAAGCCATTTTGATTAAATCAGGAGGTACTTCGAATCGAAAACTAAAACGTGCAACTTCGTTTGGTCAGGATATTGTTCAAGACTCAGAACATGTGGTTGGATCATTAGTGCTGTTCAAAACAGTTAGTTATTTCGAATCATTTAATGAAACAGGCACGGTCCACAAAGGCGCTTCGCGCTCTAGTGAACCAGCGCCACAACATCTACGCACACGCCGTCGTGTTTACATTCCTCTAATCGAGGTCACTGTGTCGCGATCGTTGGCCTATTGTCCCTTCCCGTGCCAGACAGCACCAGCTAAGATCGCATATTCATCGTTAATCAACACATACCAACACTCCGGAAACCCATGATAGCGATTTTTCTCAGTTTGGGCGGCATTTTTTATTATCGTAATCGATTTTACACCACACGATACATCGAAATATTATTCAGTAATAAAATAAAACAACTACGGCCACATTTCACCCAACTTTATCAAGTCAGTCCATTGACCATCCTAGCAGCAGGCGCATGCGCAACGACTATTTCCGTCGTTTCGACAAACAAACCAATTTTGTTCGAATGAGTCGTTGTTGTGGCTTCTAAACATCAGGCATGAGTTAAAACAATGTTCAACATATTTCTGTAACAAGCATTTTCTTGTTTAAAATAGTAATAATGTGCATTCATGGCACCGAAAGTAAATCCAACATAAACCGTTAGATGGAGACACCATCATAATATGGTCAAAATAGTCACCTAGATGGCGACATGGTCGCTGGCACTGGCTGTATCCATTACTCAATCTTATCTTCTTCTTGTATGGGTAGATACCACCATTAATTTACCATAGGCGGCCATTGAAACGTTTCTTTGATTTCCCGCCAGGTTTTTATATCAATGTTATTGAAAAGTTCACACACTAAGTAGCCTCCATTCACACATATCATATATAAAATTCGTGAAAATGACATATCTTTTTCTCCTACAATCCAATCTCTAACCTGACACCCCTCCATTTCTGCTCCAATCAGCCGGCGATTGCCCATGTTGACACCTCTAGGCCGAACTACAACTGTATACATACGCGCGTGGTCACTGTCTGACAAATGTCATTATTTCACAGCTCTGATGCCATGCTGCACAAAAAAATTATTTCTACTCAACCAGTCCTACATTCATTGCTTCCAGGAATTTACAAAAACTGCACAATGCAGTTCTTTTCAGCAGGACTACTATCAGGATTAATGGCGTACGACTCCATTTGGTGGTATGTCCCCGTATGTATACTGGCCAACACTCCTGGTGGAGTCAAACGGTCAGGGTTGGGTGCGCATGCTGTTGGGTTGTTAATCGTGTATTAAGGCTTGTTTGAAATGTTGTGGTTTAGAAATGTTAACTATTGCATCTGGCAGGGAATTCCAGTCTCTTATTGTTCTAGGGAAATATGAATATTTATAGCAGTTCTTGCTGGCATGGATGGTGTTGAAAGCTTTATTGTTTAAATGTCTTGATAGGCGTTGTACGGGCTGGAGGAGGTTATTGACAGGCAAGGATAGGTGTCCGTAGATGGCTTTGTGGAGTATGGTGAGGCGTCTGTTTGTTCGTCTGGTTTTTAATTGATGAAGTTGTAATTTGTTTAGCATTTCTGACACACAGCCCGCTTCTCTAGATGTATAGTCGTTGAGACAGAAACGGGCTGCGCGTCTTTGAACCATTTCTATTTGGTTTATAAGGGTCTGGGTGTGGGGGTCCCATACTGAGGATGAGTATTCTAAGAGTGGTCTGACTAGGGTTTTGTAGGCTGTTGTTTTGATGTTTATGGGGCATGAGTGGAGGTTGCGTCTGATGAATGCTATGATTTAGTATACAACATTTACTCTACATTAGATCAAGACGAGTCTCCACAACTGGGACGATTTTATTTGGGTTTATAGAAGAAAAGAGAAAACTGTACCTAGTATGTATGAAGAGTTTTGTTTACAACACCATTATGGGTGACATACCCTTAATCTCCTCAATTAAATATCCTTCTACAAATACTAGATTTTTTTTAGTCAACTATATTATAGTAGTATATATGTTATATAAATTCCACTTCTCAATTAGCCAGCCACTTCTTTCTCAAAGGACCAGTTGCTTAAACAAAGGTAGTTGTACATGAATATAGCACTCACTATCAAATAATGGCCACATTAAGCATTGTGTTATTTACCAAATGTACTTTCAAAGAAAATCTTTTTCATAATTTCCAAATTCATATTAATCAAATAATGCCAATTAAAAAAAATTAACTGGCATTTCATCATCAATTAACTGACCCTAATTCTGCATGCACTGACTATTTTGCTCTATATTTACATTCCATCATTACCCGATAACCTTCAAAAATATGTAAAGTAATACTTGTACACTTATCATATTTATAGAATATTTTCTTCAATTCATTGTTTGGATGCTAGTAGATTTAGCATACATGTTCACTTGCTGGTACTGAAAAAAAACTGACTGATTCAACTGAACCAATCACATTCTTCTTTGGTTAATGTCACAAGCAGGAAAGAGTGTGTGAATTAATTGCATTGTTGAAGATGTGACTGTGGAAGATGCGACTGTGGAAGGTGTGAATGTGGAAGATGCAACTGTGGAATGTGCTACTGTGGAAGGTGCGACTGTGGAAGGTGCGACTGTGGAAGATGTGACTGTGAAAGATGCTACTGTGGAAGATGCGAATGTGGAAGATATGACTGTGGAAGATGCGACTGGAAGATGTGACTGTGGAAGGTGTGACTGTGGAAGATGTGACTGGAAGATGTGTCTGTGGAAGATGCGACTGTGGAAGGTGTGATATATTTTGCTCTATATTTACATTCCATCATTACCCGATAACCTTCAAAAATATGTAAAGTAATACTTGTACACTTATCATATTTATAGAATATTTTCTTCAATTCATTGTTTGTATGCTAGTAGATTTAGCATACATGTTCGCTTGCTGGTACTGGAAAAAAACTGACTGATTCAACTGAACCAATCACATTCTTCTTTGGTTAATGTCACAAGCAGGAAAGAGTGTGTGAATTAATTGCATTGTTGAAGATGTGACTGCGGAAGATGCGACTGTGGAAGGTGTGAATGTGGAAGGTGCGACTGTGTAAGGTGTGAATGTGGAAGATGCGACTGTGGAATGTGCGACTGTGGAAGATGCGACTGTGTAAGATGCAACTGTGGAAGGTGCGACTGTGGAAGATGTGTGGAAGGTGCGACTGTGGAAGATGCGACTGTGGAAGATGTGATTGTGGAAACTATGGCTGTTGAAGATGTGACTGTGGAAACTGTGACTGTGGAAGATGCGACTGTGGAAGGTGTGACTGTGGAATATGTCATTGTGGAAGATGTGACTGTGGAATATGTCACACTGGAAGATGTGACTGTGGAATATGTCATTGTGCCGAACACAAAGACTGTAACATATTCAATATTCCCTTTTTGCCTATCACGTTTTATGTTCACACACTTCAGCAAACACAATGATACATTTAAAATGCAATGGTAGAATAACAACATATGACAAGTGTTTATTCACTCACACAAACAATTATGTAATAATTCTCAGTGCACATGGAAGTGCACAAAACTATCTACAACAAGAACAAATTTGTGCGACGACTTCCATGACTAATACTGCCATTGTCAACATATAAGTTATCAGATTCTTGTCGATCCTGGAGTGCCATGATACTCGTGCTCATGAGAACAGTCAGTCCATCAGCACAGGGCTCCCTAATTAGAATATTCACTTCTGCACAGGGCTTGGTGAGAGGTGTAATTCTCCAAAGAGCAGTCTGGATTACGAACAACTGCCTACAACAACAATGCAAGCGAAACAAGTCACAATAAGTCAACATTTAAGGGATAATGTTGTGACAGACGTGCATGCATGTCCAGTTGCACACAAGACGCATAATGATGAAGAAGACTGTGTTAACCCTTTAAACACCAACCACTCAATCTGTTGAGACACCCCCGTCACATGAAACTACTAGCTGATAAGCTTAACGTTTAACACCTGCTATATGAGATAAGAAACAAAAAAGAGCATCATGCGATTACAGGAAAGATTCAGAGAAATGATGCAGTGCAGGTTGAATATAAATACCACATAATGTGTTAACACAGTTCCGATGAAGCATCAGGGAGGTGCTACAATTTATACACAACTGAGAGGTTTTGATGATCATCAACACATGTGACAGACATGATTTGAAAACAAAGTTGGCCTGTCAACTGGATAAATGCACTTGATGTGTCATTTGCAACCTTAATCTATTTGCTACAGAAGGTGTATTTGTTCTGTGCACCTACACTGGATGGATACATTAGAAACACTGTTTGAAAACACATCTTGCTGAAATGACTAAATGGATGCCATTCAAAAGTCTACAGCATTCAAAACATAAAAGATTATACTTTTATTGTAAAATCATACGACATGGTACAAACTGCATCTATTCACAGACTGAGGTTGCTAAAGGTGTATAAACAACTATGACAATTGAGTTCTACATTGTCAAGTTACTGGCCTACCATTTAGCAAACTGTTCTAGTCAGCAGAAGAAAACCAGCCTCCAGCCTTTCACTTCCCCATTCCAAATATGTCTACCGAGTCATGTGACAACCCAGTCATGTGACAACCCAGTCATGTGACAAGCGTACCTGTGGCACACGTCATATGTCGTCACTCCTGTCAAGTGCCAAGTCAACTGGCTCTGCCAAGCTGAAGATCACCTCCGGCATGTCAGGCTCCTGTTTGATGTCGTTGTCTCCAACCACGTCTATGGGTGGCTCCTCTCGGCCCTCCTCCGTCTACAGCCAGACACAGACAGGACTACATAATAGTAATAAGAAGAACATTTATAAAGTGCCATCAATCTAGAAATATCCATTCGGAGACGCTGTACATGAGTATGCATACATGTGTCATATAATTATAATATTAAGTTTGTTAAGGTAAATAAAATACCTAAAATATGTATAAAAACTAATAGTACCCGGTAATAAATAATAAAATAAATAAGTTACCTAAAGATAATTATTTAAATAAATGGTATATTGATAATAAAATAACGAGTATGACATTTGGTAAAATTAATGTAAAATATGTACAAGATAATAAATAGATAAAAATAAAATACAAATTAAATAAACTAACAGGTGTCTACACTTCATACACAGCCCGGAATAAGTGGGTTTTCATCTCGGAATACATCCTGGATGCTTTTAAAATAATCCTGTTACTCTCTATCACATTATAAATTTCTTTTTCCCCCTGCACGGAACATTTCAGTATTTTCTTGTAATGTTATTTCTGTTCCTACAAATCCTTCAGAAAATGTATTTCACCCGCGGGCCCAGAGGGATGTGATGTTGGTTGCCAACGGAAGGTCAGCTCAGTCTGTCACTGGCCACACTGACATTCAGCAAGGGCCAAATGAGTGAGCACTAGCTTTTTCTTAGAACAATAAATGCCAGCAGGACATTACACAGTAACAGTGAAACATCGTAGCAATACATTCGATCTGCATATCACGTCTTAGGTTTAGAGGCAGCTTTAAAGTAGCCATTAAGAGTCTTTCCTTGCCAGGCAACTGAGGGTAACTCAGAACACAACTATGACATTACTACTAGGGCGGCATACAGCTGCCAGGTCAAACTTCACTCAAACCTAAACAATTCTGCCTTTTTATGTCTGGAATTTTAATGGAAAACAACAGAATGTCAAACAGCTCTACCTGCACTGACCACATAAGTTAGGTTGTCCAACAATTTGTTACGAAAAATATCATATATCGGCCTGTCAAACAGATCACATGACACGCACCTGGATCTCCAGTGGCTCCCTCTTGAGGGGGAGGTGATACTCGAGGTTAGCCACGGTGACATGTAGCATACAGCGGGGGTCATTCGAGACCTTTGGCACTGGACAGACACATGCCCCGTTGCCATAGCAACATGTCTGGAACAGCACTTGATGGGGATCATTCATTATGTCTGTTGCAGCAGAGTAAAGGAGCACAACACAGGTCCTTCCTGTGTCCAGACAGTTTTGACTATCTAGGCCACAACCCTTTGATCATCAGCTTACTAATACTAAAACCCTAACAGGGCTGTACAGTGATTCAGTATCCTCCCTTGGTGTGTGTGTATTACCCTTACACCCAAAGGGTCTGCATCATAACCATGCCACCTTCCAATAATAAACAACACCATTTTTTCTATAAAACATTTCAACGATGTCAGTCTTTTCTTAGTTATTGCAACAACAACAAGATGAATTTCATATAAAAATAACCGTATACAATTTAAAACATCAACTCTCATCAGCTGTTTTTTCACCCTCAAACAACCAATTTTAATCAGAAAATAACTGGCGGAATATCAACACCATTCAGTGACAAAATCTTGCTCATCAGAAAATGTTTTCTAATATACAAACTAAACACATTTATTCTAATATACAAACTAAACAACCTCAGTTTGATTCAGTAAAGGATACGTTCGGGGCAGAACTTGGACAGCGGAACGGTGCGCTCTGCACACTTACTTCCGTCCACCACGTGGATACACTTGGGGTAGGCCGGGGCCTTGTAGTTACTCCCCTCTGAGGTCGCAATCCGCCGCTCCTTAGACTGACGATACATGAGTGCCTCCTGCAACACAGCCACACAGGTCATCTACATCAACGCCGTCACACAAGCAGCTTCTCAGTATCATATCTATATTGACAAAGACCAAAAACGTTTACCTCTAGCGGCGATATATCTCCCCCTAGTTCCCATTAATGTGTGGAGTGGGACAGTTATGGTCTAAGATGGCTATTTGAGTCAATTTGATGCCACTGTATTAATTAATTTTCCTACGATGACAACCATACATCTCATGTAATGGCTCTATATATATATATGGGACTGAATTTACGTGACTACTTCCAAAAAAATAAGCCAACCACACCAATACATGAATAGAAATCTGCAGATTCTGCTGACATTCAATAGGGACAGACTATGTGATTTTTACATTTTTTACATTATAATTACATATGACTGTTACATGCCTGAAAACTGTGTGAGATAGATTATTGTAAGAAACAAATGGATATAGATTTCTTCATCCTAGTTTTACGGCAATATTACAATCAGCAGAGTTTCAGACACTAGATTAACCACACTGCACGTCAGCCACGTTTCCCACCTTGCCAAACCTGCGATGGTGCCGCTTCATGGCCATCAGTTTCTCGTACTTCTCCCTCTGCTCTGGGTCGTCACGGCAACGGTGAATGCTCCCTGGCAGAATAAGAGAACGAATCTGTTCTTGTGGACTAATATCAACACAACCACTTGAACTGAGGAGAGGTGGCGTGAACAAAATTTTCTGACCATGTCATCTGGCGTAAAATTGTGTGTATGTATTTACTGTTATTGCTTTAATGTGTGTAGAAACTACACACTCAGTATGCTGGTAGATGCTCTAAGAAACTTCCCTCCCCACATGGTGTATTCTACACGGAATGATACCAGGATATTTTCTCACGAAAAGGTGGGGAACCTCCTGAAGAAAGACAGACTTCCACACCATAAGTTTAACATCGATCTACTATCCTAGGTACACTGCATTCTAAATCAAGAGAACTTCAGTTCAAATCCTGTGCACCCATGATAAACTTTTGGACGGTTCATTCGACGTGTGTTGCTCCTGGTGAGTCACTCAGCTGTATAAACGACTACTTTGATATAGACAGTGGTGGATATTTTCAAATGAATAATCCTCTACATCATCTGCAGTGTGGCCGAAAGCTTCCCAGTTAAGTACAGGTTGTGTTTGATTTAACAAGTCTAACAGAGGAAAGTGGAAAGCACTCTAAGCTGCAGTGCTATATAAGAATATGTTTGTCTACAAGACCACCCACGTAGTGACTGTCTACAGGACCACCCACCTAGTGACTTTGTCTACAGGACCACCCACCTAATGCCTGTTTCTCTACAGGACCACCATCCTAGTGACTTTGTCTACAGGACAACCCACCTAGTGACTGTTTCTCTACAGGACCACCCACCTAGTGACTGTTTCTCTACAGGACCACCCACCTAGTGACTGTTTCTCTACAGGACCACCCACCTAGTGACTGTTTCTCTACAGGACCACCCACCTAATGACTTTGTCTACAGGACCACCCACCTAGTGCCTGTTTCTCTACAGGACCACCCACATACTGACTGTTTGTCTACAGGACCACCCACGTAGTGACTGTTTCTCTACAGGACCACCCACGTAGTGACTGTTTGTCTACAGGACCACCCACGTAGTGACTGTTTGTCTACAGGACCACCCACGTAGTGACTGTTTGTCTACAGGACCACCCACATAGTGACTGTTTGTCTACAGGACCACCCACATAGTGACTGTTTGTCTACAGGACCACCCACGTAGTGACTGTTTCTCTACAGGACCACCCACATAGTGACTGTTTGTCTACAGGACCACCCACATAGTGACTGTTTGTCTACAGGACCACCCACGTAGTGACTGTTTCTCTACAGGACCACCCACGTAGTGACTGTTTGTCTACAGGACCACCCACGTAGTGACTGTTTGTCTACAGGACCACCCACGTAGTGACTGTTTGTCTACAGGACCACCCACGTAGTGACTGTTTGTCTACAGGACCACCCACGTAGTGACTGTTTGTCTACAGGACCACCCACATAGTGACTGTTTGTCTACAGGACCACCCACGTAGTGACTGTTTGTCTACAGGACCACCCACGTAGTGACTGTTTCTCTACAGGACCACCCACATAGTGACTGTTTGTCTACAGGACCACCCACATAGTGACTGTTTGTCTACAGGACCACCCACGTAGTGACTGTTTCTCTACAGGACCACCCACATAGTGACTGTTTGTCTACAGGACCACCCACATAGTGACTGTTTGTCTACAGGACCACCCACGTAGTGACTGTTTCTCTACAGGACCACCCACGTAGTGACTGTTTGTCTACAGGACCACCCACGTAGTGACTGTTTGTCTACAGGACCACCCACGTAGTGACTGTTTGTCTACAGGACCACCCACGTAGTGACTGTTTGTCTACAGGACCACCCACATAGTGACTGTTTGTCTACAGGACCACCCACGTAGTGACTGTTTGTCTACAGGACCACCCACGTAGTGACTGTTTCTCTACAGGACCACCCACATAGTGACTGTTTGTCTACAGGACCACCCACATAGTGACTGTTTGTCTACAGGACCACCCACGTAGTGACTGTTTCTCTACAGGACCACCCACGTAGTGACTGTTTGTCTACAGGACCACCCACATAGTGACTGTTTGTCTACAGGACCACCCACGTAGTGACTGTTTCTCTACAGGACCACCCACACAGTGACTGTTTCTCTACAGGACCACCCACGTAGTGCCTGTTTGTCTACAGGACCACCCACCTAGAGCCTGTTTCTCTATCTTCACTGTTTGTAAGTAGCGTCTCCGACGTTCTCGCATCACGTGCTGTAATCGCTTGAACTGGTCGATGTAGAGAGACTGTAGACGGATGAGTTTGTCTCTAGTGATCAGAGCCACCTCTTCTGCTGTGTACACCCCCGCATGTCTGTAACCAAATCCACAGTTGTACCATAATGAATTAATTAACACTGGTGTACTATAATAAATTCTGCAGAAGACAGCTTCACAACTGTACACACAATACTATATTATGAAAGGGAGAGCACCAGCTCCTCTGCCAGAATTGGCCAAGCAGTAATTTGTAATGGAAAGTGTGCTGTCTAGAACGTGGGAATATTAAACATCAAAGGGTAAGTACAGGTAAATTTTGATTTGAAACTGGATGTTTTGTTTACAATTTGAACTTGTTCCAGGCAGAATCTTTCTAACTGCAAACATCAACAAGCATGTTGTAGTGATAGGAACATAATATTAAATTATAAAAAATTAATCTTAAGAGCTGGCACCCTAGCTTTAAAGTGGAATATGCACAATTTATTCGTAAAGAATAGTTGATTGTATGTGATGGTTTACCTTGAAATAAAATAGTTGTATTCATAATACACAAATACAGGCGAGTTGCAGACAGAAAACAAGAAAAAGACAAGAGTAATTCTTAAAATGAAACCGGCCTGATTAGACAGGTTGTCCTTACTTGAGAGGGTCCTCCTGTTCGCTGTCAATGCTCTCAGCATCGCTGTCGGCATCACCGCGCCACGCTTGGTCGACCACGGTCATGCCTGCATCCGAGTCACTCGAACTGGCATAATCTGATGGCAGCCGGAACAAATCATGTGACAGTCATCAATCTTTATGGGACATCTATGTAGCAGAACAGTTACTGGCCTTAAATACAAACTGTCAATTTGTCATACACAAAACACCATAACAAATGTTATTACAACTGACACTTATGATCCCTTCTGTGTCAACTGTTGACACCAGGACACACCAGCTCAAGTGTCAACACCAGGACACACCAACTCAAGTGTTAACTGTCAACACCAGGACACGCCAGCTGAAGTGTCAACTGACACCACCAGGACACACCAACTGAAGTGTCAACTGTCAACACTAGGACACGCCAGCTGAAGTGTCAACACCAGGACATACCAACTCAAGTATCAACTGTCAACACCAGGACTCCGCCAGCTCAAGTGTCAACTGTCAACACCAGGACACACCAGCTCAAGTGTCAACTGTCAACACCAGGACACGCCAGCTCAAGTGTCAACTGTCAACACCAGGACACGCCAGCTCAAGTGTCAACACCAGGACACACCAGCTGAAGTGTCACAGGAGAACTGTGTTCACCGACACAGCCACGACTGCACTTCTAAAACACTCTTCCACATTAACAACGAATGTAATGACAGATTCTTTTCGATGACCCACAATGCATTGCAGTAAAGTAGTAAAGACCCACTCGACCCTCACCTAACACCCACTCGACCCTCACCTAACACCCACTCGACCCTCACCTAACACCCACTCGACCCTCACCTAACACCCACTCGACCCTCACCTAACACCCGACTGGCGACACTCTCGTGTGTGCGAGCACGCTTGGCCTCCGAGCGGCCATGTTCACCCGGCGTTGCCTTGGCGACGTGGCTCTCGAGTCGAGACAGCAACGTCTCGGGCGTGTCTCGCGGCTGTTTCTTGCGCCCGGCCTGCTGCCGAAGGAGCGCAGCCTTTCGGGCATGACTTGGGCAGTAGCTGTGGGGACAGACCACAATTATTGTAATGACATTATGCCTGTCATGGCAGCGCCTCGCTCAATGACAATCCAGATTAAATTTGTTGTGTCTAGGCAACTAGTTGCGGTGCATACACACATTCTCACTTGCCCGGGCTGTTTGTCGTGCAAACTAGCCACGCCAGCTCTGCTAAAAGAAGTGCATAATTTCAAACTAGTTTATTGATTTCGCCAGTCGCGACATCACCCACATGAACAAGGCAAATACACACCCCAAACTGAAGACAGATAAACACCAAACAATATCTGGGATTTCTTGTACAACGACCAGGCCCCTAATTCCCCAAATCACACCAGCAGCGGAACAGTTGTATTTTAATATTCTACATACCAAACACTGAGCATAACATTAGCAGCGCATAATATAACATGAACCAAAACTATATCACCTGACTGGATGTTGACCACACTCCTTGTGACTAGTGAGCAATTTCATTGGCTGACCTTATAATGTTATATTCAGAGTTTTGCAAAGGGATCGATCATAGGCCCTACTGCTGGGTACTGACATAACAGCACCAGCAGGATGCATGCACATATCATTTATACAAAATTAATCAAAGCAAAATAGAATGTAATAAAGCAGCTCAAGAACAATAAAAGAAAAACAGTGTATAATGACAAAACTTTACACAGCCCTTTCAACAAATCAATCAATGATTACCCGGTATGTGTCATTGTCAAATGCACTGAGGAAGCAGGATATAAATTTTATTTTATTTACACTATAAATTGTAATGGCTGCCTCATACAGAATCACAGAGCAGTACTGAATGTAATGATTAAACTACTTTCAAATTTCAATTCAAACTACAGAAGAGAGTATAACAGCTACGCATAGCCTGAATCCAATTTGTATCTGTATAGCCTAGAGACTAGATGCAGGCTATCTAACCAAGTACCACCTTATTAAATAAAAGATGTATACCGACTCATGACTACCCATAGCTTTATGCAGAGACCTGTCCACCCGTCATTTGGATGGGTAAAAACGAATATGGACGGGTAGTAATACGGGTGGTGGACGGGTAAAATGAGCAAAAAAAGGCTTCCGAAATCATAGATATTGTTAGTTACGCCTTGAAAGTGAGCGTAACTGGTGTCATATGTGTGTTTGTAGACCTTTTCAGGTCAAAAAATACATTTAAAATTAGTGAACTGGCTTCTTAACAGTTAACATCCACCAAAACATGTGTGACTGGCAATAATTTGATCCTGCTCCTACCAACGGGTACAAGGAATCCGGAGGGTGAAAGACGGAATCTTGGACTAAGACTGGCCAAGTCAGTCCAACTTTCACACAGCACATCCGGGCAACTACTCGTGACTCTCTCTCTCTCCTCACCCCTCGCGCTTGTCCATTTTGTGAGCGGCATTCGGACAGCGCTTTCCGCTCTTGGTTGACACGTAGCTGCACTGCTTGTAGGGGGCGTTCTTGTCCTCGAGGATGTGGCGGGCGCAGTAGCTGAACCCCTCCAGGCGGTTCTGCATGCAGGTGCGGTGCGAGTAGCAGCAGAAGACGCCCTCTACTGGCAGCCGCGGGCGCTGCAGCAGTTGGGGCTTCGACGACTTCAGTGACATGGCTGCAAACAGTAAATGGTAGATGAGTATTAGGCACGTGATCTGTGTAGCATATATATACTATCGGGATTAAAATGTGAGGCAGCAATCAACTTGTTCATGATGGGTACCAAAGAGTTCTACGTGAAAATACCATCCAACCCGGGCATCAGTCTTACCGATTACGCAACGTTGACATGATGGACAACTGTTAGGTCTCTCAACGCAGATAATTTATTTCATATAATTGTGGTGAGTGGAACAGTTTCACATTATCCAGGCACCTTCATCCTCGCATGCCAGGGGTGGCTGCAGCTATCATGTCTGTACCAGCTGTCATTGTCCATAGCACATGGATCCGTTTGAAAAACTGTCAACGTCTTTCAACGTCACCAAATGTAATCTTGTGATATATTTTCACCCGCACATCACTCGTGTTGCATGACAATTTGCTAATCGGTAATGTTGTGAAGAACACAAAGTTAACAATTGATAATAAACAGAATCTGCTACATTTAATAGATGTTACTCCCTGGAAATAGTGTGATCGCATCAGTGTTATCGCATGTATGCATACACAGAAATGTATTTTTAAATACAAATACTTTGACATTCTAAATTATTTAAATACAAATACATTGGAAAGTATTTGAAATACTTTTCCAAATATTTTTCACTTTCAGGATGCACTACTATATAGGTAAAGATTAAAAGATCACCTGCTGTGTAAATATCCTGGGTTAAGACAAAGGAACCCAATTTCAAAATGGCAATGTAATTGAATTGTATTTGAATCAAAGATGGCAGTGTATTTGTATTGGAAATTTGTGATTGCATTTGAAAATAAAATCTGGAAAAGCAATGTATTTGATTTTGATTTGGCCGAGTTATACTTGTATTTGATCCCAACATGTGTATTTGAACCTAACCCTGACGAATGCAATGGTCCCTTGAATTGTTCCTCCACACCCTTTTCACACAGCCATGGCAATGAGGACAGACTCCACTGCCTGGCTTTCACCAAGAATCACTTAATATTGAATTGGGTTTTCCCTTTAGCGTCTGAATCAGTCAGACTGCCCTGCATCCTGGGCCACATCCACTGAAAGATGACAAATCTAATTTACTTTTAGATACCAGGTTTGAACAAGGGGCTTGCTCAACTGGGCCAGGCTTCCTCATTCACATGTCAAAGGGTATTGGCAGGCTAGCGCTGGCTAATTTGGCTTTACTATTACCATTATTTCTGAGCAAATTGCCAAATGACACAGTAAAGTTACTTGACTTTTAAGAATTAAATCAAGAATAATATTAAATTACAATTTATTAATAGCCATGTCCTATGTATTTGAAAACATTATTTAAAAAAAAATACTTTATGAAAGTTTGTCAATACAAATATTTGTAATTCATATATCACATGTCAAATAGTATTTTAATAATTTCAAATACAAATGTCTACAGAATTATCAAATTGCAAAGAAGTTTGCTAGTCACGTGTGGCTTCAGCAGTCTGAAGCACAAAATTACTTCAGAGAAGTCATGAATATAGTAACATATATTGTTAACGAGCCATTCTAATATGTGCTTACTAAGTTAGTTTGAGTCTCTCCACAGTCTCCAGGCAATTATGATGATGAGATTCATAGTCGACGCCGTATGGACGGGATACATAGTCATAAACTTTTGATATTATTATAATTTTATTATTAATAAATAATTTGGTAAAATTAGTAAAAAAAGTGGCATCTGTTACCTCCTATCATGACGTTAGTAATATAAATCGCATGGCACGGGAGATTCTACAACCCTTTCTCACAAACAAAGGCGCCATAGCCAACAACGTTATCCCATCACTTGGACTGTCTCACATGTGCGACCTGTTGTGGAAAGCCCGGCCGGGGCTAAAAATAGATCACAGCGTGTCTCGTCTGGCGAATGTGGAACATACAGAACCTGTCAAACTCAAAGAAAGGAATTTGTGTTTTGCATAAAATATACCACCATCCTATGCATCACATATCGAGAGATGTACTTCTGCTGATGCCCAACGTATTTTTTCCTCAATTACCCTGAAATTGGGATCACTGAATGCGAGAGCACTCACCAGATCACTTGCTTGAACCACGGACTCGCCCAGCGCAGGCTACAATCATGACCTACTTGTCGTTTGTCCCATGAAACCCGAAATAAAACTAGGATTTTGATTTACAAACATATAATAATTGTATTAACCCTGGGTTGTTGTACCATTTTTCTTATTTCAAATATGGCCATATAAGTGATATATTGCTATGCTTATTTTATTTATGAAATACTGCGTCTGTATTTTAGTTAAATGACAAAGAAATTAGTTATTTTGTGCAGTATTATTTCGTCTGCGCATGCGTAGTAGCGTGCCCGTCCGTTTGTCTCGGCGCTGGATTAAATGGCGGGGGATCGATGGATTTTTACTCCAGAACAACTCGTGAACACCCCCAGCCGAAAATGCAACATAGACGCCGACAAAGAGCTAAATTATAGGCAGCAGGCCGCAAACTTAATTCAGGACATGGGACAGAGGCTTCAGGTGTATCCTACCGCAGCGTTGGCCCCTACCAAACACCCGCAGGTCACGGCCACCGCGTGTATCGGCGATGCGAAACACGCTTTCAAAATGTAGTACATTTGATTCGTAAAGTATTTCATATTTTATACATAAATTGTATATCCCGTGGGATAATTTTGTTCAAATATACATTATAGAAGGCTACATGTCTGATAAGCGTCGAACTTCGGTGTATTTTCTGTTATCCGGCTCTTATTTACGAGAAGTGTCATTTTCGGCGTAATTGTTGCTACCGTCGGCCTCCGAGATTGGATGGTTACATAACACTACACATGAATGCCATGATCTCTTGTTGAATGCACAGAATAAACAGATTGTTTTTAGACCTCCCACTTCCATGCTGTAATCTAGTAGGCCTAATTCATGTATCTTAATCATACTTAGTTAGAATTAGTACTTGACTAGAGCAGGTCTCAAAATTCAAGCCATGACCTGGGAAGGCAATGTAAGAGAGATTCTTTTTTATCATGCAAAGAGAGCAGTCCGGTTCATTTTTATGTAAAGCTTGGGCTATATCCCACAAGGAAGGGAAACCTACACTGCAGAATAAATGTATTTCCATAGGCACAAAACCATGCAAATTACGGTAAAAGCTAGATTAGGGTAGCATAAATTGTCTTTTAAGCTAGCTCCCTCTACCAATATGCATTTTATGAATGGATGAAGAATGTATTCATTAAAGAACCATTAATTTAGCATTATTATCATAGTTTTTGATAGCGTGTAGAATTGTACATACCTACTTAGCAAAAGTTCCACACAACTAACTCCATTTTCACACATATAAAACCACCTAACCCTGCAGATTAATTACAAGGACTCTATCAGCTTATATAAATTGAAGACATTATATTTTGCATAATATCTGTACTTCTTTTTATTTACATAATTATTACATCAAAATACATGAGACTGCCAGTCAAAGGCTTGCATCCCTGCATAGACATTAGTACCTGCAGCGAATTTTCAAAGGTTTTATAAATATGCCCAGATGAATATTTTAACTGGTTCTGCATTTATTAGCATCCTAATGGATATTGTTCACAGCCTGACAACAGGTTCCAAACTTCCAATGTTGAAACAGTTGTGAGGGAATTGTTATGTAGTTCATAGCTCTAGTGTTTAATGTTGCGTGCCTTAATTGGTGAATCAGTACACAGCTATGCATCTACACCGCCATCGTGTACATGCATCGATTCTATATGTTCCACTCCTTCAACAAGTTCCAGCGGCATGTAAGTAGATGATTATAAATATCATTTGTAGTTCAGTTTGAACATTAGTTCAGTTGCATAAGATGCATAGCTTTATGTAGAGACCCATCCACCCGTCATTTGGACGGGTATAAACGAATATGGACAGGTAGAAATATGGGTGGACGGGTAAAAAAATGAAGGCGCAAAAAAGGTCTTACAAAACCATAGATATTGTTAGTTAATGGTGTCACATGTGTGTTTGTAGCCCATTTCAGGTCATCAGGCACATTTGACAATTGGTAAACTAGCTTAACAGTTACATCCATGTGTCCACCAAAATGTGTGACTGGCAATAATTTTATCCTGCATAAAGCCCTAGACTAAGATGTCTGCTGCCGGTTTACAAAGAATGTGTGACTATGAGTATATCAAAATATGTGCTTCAGCAGTGTTGTGAGAAAGGTAGCTTTGAAGGCGTGGGTGTGGGAGGGAGATGGTAGAAGTGGGGAACAGCTGAACAATGATTTGTGGCATTGACAGAAGAATCACTTGTCCATAGCTTTATCTAGAGAATCGTCCACCCGTCCTTTGGATGGGTAACATTTGTTTTGGATGTGTCAAAATATCAGTGGACACTGGACAGGTAATGGGCGGATATAAAAATAGGAGCATTCCATGTCAAATCAGTCAAGAATTTACATGACCATCTTCGATTTTGATGACATTTTGGTGTGGACGTTAGCCACCATTTCCATGGTAACAGAGCATTATGACTGTACTATATTTAAGCATTAATGCGATGTAAGATTTTTTAAATTCATAACTCCTGAAACATCCAATAGCACACAATAAAATGTATACACATTCTTGCCATATATGTATCTTTCAAAATAAAAAAATCTGCGAAATCGGATGTTACATGTTTTTTTGCTAGGTCAGGTCAAACCATTTTGTGTTAATGTTTTATTTTGTTATGTATTTTCTAAGTAGGTAGACAGTTCTAATAGCTGTAGCCGTTGTGTTGCAGAGTATGGCGTCGGCCTGTCTCTTCCTGGCGGCCAAGGTGGAGGAGCAGCCTCGCAAGCTGGAACATGTCCTCAAGATACTACACCTGTGTGTCCACCAGGACCGACAGACACCCTTCGACACGAAGAGCGAGGTAAGAGGATCCTGCTAGTTCACTTTCACTCGTTGGTATTGAAGCAATGGTGGAATTTTGCGGTTTTTGTGATGGTCATAGAAACTGTTGGAAATCATGATATCTTATAATTAATTTAAGTGTAATTTTTTTTAATGAACAGACATGTGTGTCTCAAAAATCTTACCATTAGTTAGGAACCGCAGAAATAGTCATACCTAAATTATTTAATCATTTAAATATATTTTATTTGATGTAATTATCCACAGTATCAGACTTATAGACATTTAATTTTAACTCAGATTATGTCGTCGAATCACAGGAATCAAGATTGATCTATTTAACTAAGAATCTACCTGTCAGTTGCTGTGTGATCGTGTCATGTCAGTGTCACAGCTGTCACCTCTGTCACTGTGTCTGCAGGCGTATTTGGAGCAGGCACAGGAACTTGTTATCAACGAGAACATTCTGCTACAGACACTCGGTGAGTACATGGACAGTTGGACACCCATGCATACACATAACACGCACGCATGCACGCACAAACATGTAATAAATATACTGCTTGCCCAAATTAGTGTTTGTACTCGTAACTTACCGAGTCATTTATTTTGCATTGTTTCAGGGTTTGAAATCACAGTGGATCATCCACATACTCACATTGTACGCACATGTCAGCTGGTCAAAGGTCAGTGTCACTTGTCAAAGTTGACTTCGGCGACAGTTGTAAATTATTAGTCGGTAATGTATGTTCCGTCAGGGTCACATTTGTTCAGTTAGAAACTGGATTTAATTTAGCCGTCTAATATTGTCTGGAATACCAACATTGACAGTTCATTCTGTGGTTACTTTAAAGTGGTGAAAATGTGGAAGGTTTTTGTAAAAAGAATTTATAATTTCATGCCAAAACACTGAAAGCAACAACACAGGAACAATGCAGTTAAATCTGTTGACAAACTATTACATTCCTTCAGTAATACCCATGTGTTTTGTGGCCATTTCAGTAATGTATCTTTGCTAATGGTTTTGTAGATTGTATGTATAATTGTATGTATTCGGACACTATGATTTTGAACACCTTAAGGGCAATTCCATCGTGACTGATGTTATGATTTCAGAGACATATAGGCCTGCTACAGACAAGTTAATCAACACTGATCCTTGTGCTTATCTGTCTGAGACCCAAGGCCCTTATATATTCTAAGGGCATTGACAAAATATCCTTACGTCTGCTGTGCTCAATATGGGAGCAGAAGTTAAGTGCGTGACTGACGTTGCGAAAAAAGGACATAGCAAAAATTCAGTCAACTTTATTTCAAATTTCTCCTCAAACTATTGGCAGGTGAACATTGGTCATAATATGGATTGAAAGGATATACATCAACAAAAACGCACACACATGTTCAGGTATAAAATAATATTTTGTTACCAAGAAACGTATGTAAATGTGCGTGACTGACGTTACAGTTTGACTACATGTAGATATACTAACAGCTTTGGACTGTGAGTCAAACTAAATATCTAGAAATGTTCTAAGCTAGATTTGATTATAATGTAACTTAAAACATGTCTCAATTTACACTCCTGATCTAATTAAAACCCTGCAGGTTTCTAATCAGCATGCACGAACATTTAAAAGGTAATGATACAAGGTGCTTGCGTAGATAATCTTAATGCAGGAACTGTCTACATACATGAATATCTATGGCAAAGTAGGAACTCAAGTCATGTACCAGAGCTGTTATAACATAGATAACAACAGGCTGTGGGCACTGGTCAGTTGGAATCAAGTCAGCCAATTGATGGGTTTCAACTGCCACTTTGGGAAATCAGGGAATTTGTAAAGCCCTCTTGCATTGATAAGAATATGGATTGCCAGTTTTTGTTTAATTTTATCCCTTGTGTAGAAGATTTTGTCCTCCGTCTTTGGAATTTTCCAGTACCTTCCAGATTTAGCCATGGTGGAAACCTCATAGCTAATTCCTTGCTGTGACTGAACTTCACCGGGTACAGTTCACCATCATAGATAACAATGCACCAGTCCTTCACTGTTATGTTAAAGGCTTCATCTGCCACTTCTTTATCCATCTCAGAGGCACCAACTTCATCTGTCTCTTTCTCATAAGTTCCAGTGGCTGGTAAATCTTTGCTCAATGGGTAAGCGACAGTTGCACAATTGTGGACATGGAAATGATGAGCTGCCAATATGCCTTCAATGGCGGGAGCATCACTGAAGAATTTGATGATGCCATCTATTGTTAAAGGCAAAAAAAGTTAACTGTTTCGTGGCATACACCTAATAGAGTTAATATAAAGTAACAATTTCCACATATACTCAATTTTTTAACGTCAGCGGTTTACTCAGAATGTGACTTTAAAGTCTAAAATTCTATCGAAATCCACGATGGTCTAGACGCCGCCATTAAGTGAAGGGTTAAATTGACTTGGCCATTCAGCGCGGCATTCTATGTCTGACCCTTAACCTGCGACATTGTTAAGGGTCAACAACTTCGAGTCTTCGACAATTCGTTCAGTTGGCGTGACATCTAGCAGCTGCTTTTAGACGTGTATCTAAATCTGTGGTTAAATCTATGGTAAACTTTAGTAATTATGCCTTACTGTTCGGCATACGGTTGCAATAATAGTTGAAACAACCGGTAGTATTGAAGAAATTGATTCACATTTGCGGGCGTACTGTTTGGAATCCCTCCAGTCCAAGTACAGTTCCATTTGCTTTAGGAGAAATGCTTTGAAGTAGACATGTAGTCATGTATCATCAGTTGATGGGATGATTTCAGCGATATCAATAATAGACAACTTTATATTTACCGTCATCAGCATGTTACGCGCGTTGCCGAGTTGCAGCCATTTCATGACAACAGCCAAACCCTATGCAGTGAATCTGCGTTGAGAGCGCCTCGATCACCGTCGTGACGTCATTCTTCGTCTAAGATGGAGTAGCGCGTAGTATTTGGATTTTTCTGGTAAACCGCTGGCGTAAAAAAAATTGAGTATATGTGGAAATTGTTACTTTATATTAACTCTATTAGGTGTATGCCACGAAACAGTTAACTTTGTTTTGCCTTTAATAAGGACTACCGGGGTATGAATATTGAATAGGAAGTGCTGCCCTCTATTACCGATGTATGCAATTAGTTTTTGTTTTTTGTTAATTTATTTAGTCTGATTAGTCATCGTGACTGACGTTATAGATGTGACTGACGTGACTGACGTTACACATTTTGCACCCTCAGCATTTCCTACAAATACAAGTGGGAGGATCTTGTTAATAATTAATCTATTGCTCCTTGTATCTAGTAGGAGAAAACTGAAAGGCAGCTTAAAATTTCAAAAATAATCTCTACAGCACAAACAAATAGTTGTTTTTGTGACTGACGTTACATATTTGATGTAAACATCTTCGGCACAATGTCATAAGAAAAATTCAAGGATCTATTTCTTAAGGTTTGGGATATCATCAATTGAAGCCTTTAACCTTGTAATCAACCATAAATATATTGAGTCAGTCTTCACAACTATTCTGTAGAGCAGGTGGGAAAGCCTTTTAATATTGTAACTTTTTGCGCCTTTTTAATCACATGATGTTATGTTGCTCAAAAAATATTTTCGGGCAACTATATAAACTAAACTCTGTGAATCCATGACGTTCAATACTTTCGTAAACCATCCCAGTTGAGTTTTCTTCAAATATTAATACTTTATTTTTTTTGGCCTGTGTCCTACTCATGATGGAATTGCCCTTAAAATCCACAAAAATACTTTATTTTGTGTCTAAAACAAGTATGTTTTCTCACTGGTAATATTGTCAATCCCATGTGATGGCAAGGACAGTGAAATGGAAGTTCCGTCTGCATACATGAATATTCGGTAGCTTGTTAATGATTTATTGTTTATACTTAATCTTTAGCCGCAGCTAAAAATTTAGTTGTTTCTATGTGTCTGAATACTTACAATTATAGCTCTCAGATCTCTCGATGCATGTGTTCTGTTCGGTTTACATGTTTGCGTTACCTTGGCCGTCCTTGGCTGGTTCAGTGTGCTGTGTCAGATATGTTTGTGTGACACTCATCAGCGACGATTGCTAATGCGTTGTGTTTTCTCCCCGTCGGCTGTGCCATGCCACGCCATCTGGTGGGACGTTTGACACATCCGCTACAGCAAGCAAGGACCTGGCACAGACGTCCTACTTCCTCGCGACCAACAGGTGGCGCTTTCTACTTCCTGTTTACCGGATATCGGGGCAGAACGTAGACGTATTGTTTTGGCAAATGTGGTTCTAAAGAAACTGTTGTGGTCGTTGTTGAAACTAACAGTTTGCACACTAAGTGAAGTTGAACTAGGCAAAACGCTTTTCTCCGTCGTTTGAAGGTATTCCTGCCAGTTGGCTCCATCTGGAGCGTAGTAAGACGATGTCAGTGTCGGTGACGCTGTGCTCCAGGTGACATGAGTGACACGTGTTTGTGTTGTTTCAGTCTGCACCTGGCAACCATGTGTTTGAAATACACGCCGACAGTCGTTGCGTGTGTTTGCATACATCTCGCCTGCAAGTGGTCTGGTCTCGAGGTAAATCTTTTGCAAATAATATTCCGTAGTGATGAGTATTGAGACGATTAACGATTACCTGACATCTGGCCTCGTGTCATAGTGATAGTCAGGCTACACACGATGCAAAATGGTGGGTCAGGGTCTGTTACAACGAAACAAGGCCACGTGGTATTTGGTCAGCTGGGCTTCTTTGACCAGTCAAGATTACCTGACATCTGGCCTCGTGTCATAGTGATAGTCAGGCTACACACGATGCAAAATGGTGGGTCAGGGTCTGTTACAATGAAACAAGGCCACATGGTTTTTGGTCAGCTGGGCTTCTTTGACCAGTCACCTAAATAATTTGTGTGTTACTGTGGAGGTGACATTATCTAGCCAACTACTGCTGCATTGATTGGGTATGACAATACCCAGTACACAACAGTACGTTGTTTTTGTCACAAAGATGGAAGAGTGTCGTGACACCAAATGAGAGCAGTGACATATGAATGGTCATGAGACTCATGACTCAGTTTTGCATCAACAGCCAGTTCAAAACCATTTGATGTAGCCAGTACATCACTGTTTGCATACATCACAATTAAAATTATGCATATCACTTGTGTCTAGATTAGTCTCCTCAACAATGTTGCCGTAACTAACATATTACGTTACTAGTGCAGCATATTGTGTAGTATCCCCAATATCAGTATTGCCAATACGAAGTTCTCATTTAAACAACTTTGTGTAATGTTGTTCTAGTAAAGAAAAGAGTAAAAAAAATGTTCAAATTCTATGCAAAACTTGTAGACTTTCTTGTATGGTAGATGATGATTTAGATTTGAGATATGTGTAGACAATCACACCAGCATGTATTTGTTTTGCAACCAGGAACATTTATTTTTGAATGTGGTAAAGGACGTCTTCTTGTGTTCAGATCCCGCGGTCGAGTGAAGGCAAGGAGTGGTTCTATTACACCGACCAGTCCGTCACGCTTGAATTACTCGAAGGTACGCCCTCCTGCTGTTGATTTGTACGGGTCACGGTCAGACTTCACCTATTTTGTCTTGTGTATGCTGTAAAATGCCACACACAATTTAAAATTGGACCTGGTGGTATGTGAAATGAAATATGTCGTTGTTGTAATTACTATGTATAAGTACTGAAGGGTGCCGTGGGTCAACCGTCACACAGTGTTAGGTGACTGCAGCATACAGGATTAGTGTCACCGACTGTCATGTCTGGTGTCACATTGTTGCAGAACTCACGCAGGAGTTTCTCGAGATCCTGGACAAATGTCCCAGCAAACTGAAGAGGAAGATTCTCACGTACAAGGTGTGTAGTAGGTTTCTCTCGTATACAAGGTGTGTAGTAGGTTTCTCTCGTATACAAGGTGTGTACCAGGGTAGTAGGTTTCTCTCATATACAACATGTGTTATAGGTTTCTCTCGTATGCAAGGTGTTTAACCCTGCAGGTGACCAAGAAAAATCCTCTGTGGCATACTGTTCCAATAAAAATCATAACTTCGCTAATATTGGTCATAAATATATGAATGATGCATCATTTTAACGCTAAAAGGTTGCTTTATTATAATAAAATTATAATATGTAGAACGAATGAAAATCATGCGGATATTTGTATTTGAAATTGAACTAAAAAAAATAAACACCCATTTCATCCTGCTGCCAGAAAATGATCATGTGGACGAATATACTTCACCGTTTAGACAAATGTAGATTCATATATTAGCTGCGAAATAAAACAAAAATGAAACATCCGTTGAGAACTATAATATTTATGATTTTTTCCGACATAAAAATACATTGATTCAAGGCGGCCGATTGCGGCCGTTCTCGTTACCGTTGCAACCCAGGCGCCCGGCCTGAGAAATGACGCGCTGCTAATTTGGTGAATTTTCACCCCCAAAACACCTCCAAACTCAATCTAACTACATGAAATAATATACTAACCTTGTTTATGAATACTGTCAAGCATTTTGTCAAAATATTAACGCAGAAACTTGAGATAATCCAAAGGAAAGTCGCGAAGCGGATAAACTGTTGTTTACCGGCCGCCATTTTGTCTTCAACTTTGGTTTCGTGGGGGTCGATGGCGCCACATTTGAAATCACGGTTCTGATTGGCTGAATGGACCGAACCCACGTGGTTTATTTTTGGCAGATTGGCCACTCACAGAGCTTTCTTTTGATACCGAATGTGTGGGGGTGTCGACTTTATGAATGGATGCGTAAATTCATTCATCAGGACATAGTAAAATCTCCCAAATATGGGCAGCAACTGTATCACGTGCTTTTTAAACTCGACTGCGAAAAATCTGTCACTGAATCTACGCAAGGAAAAATATACATGATCTAGAAAAATCTGTCAGCTATCCAATGATACCAAATTCTCGCGTGTCAGTTTAATGTGATGGAAGTGAAAATTGTTACAACAGAGGCAGGTGCATTTGGGCCGATTTTCGGCCCTGGTCACCTGCAGGATGTATAGATTTCTCTCGCATACAGCATGTCTTGTAGGTGTCTCAGTGTTGTCTTTCGATAATATGCAAAGTACCCCTGCATCAGGGCTGCATAACAATATTCCATTATTCAGGACATGGTAGATTTTTCTTCAGTTGTTTTGTGGTGAGTCATCTGATCTTTATTATATTTTAACAAACTGCTTTGAACTTCAACAGTAGTAAAGGCGTAAAACGAAGGCACAAAATTCAAGTTGTGTGGACAGTGGATTTTTATTCCAACTCGGTTGTGAAACTTTGAATACTTGTCCAACTGTTTTGCAATAATTTGTAATTATATGTTTTCAAATCAGTGTACTGCTTTCCATGATAAAGTTTATGCATATTGTGAGATTATGATATCCGTACCCACTACAGAAACGTATAGCAAAAGTAATTGTCAAATCAAAACAATAGGACGTTTCATGTTTACCAACACGTGACGTCACTTTCGCACATGCACACTGCACTGGTTGACAAAACACACCGTGAAGCCAACCAGTCAGGCCAACAAAGGCTGGTTTAACGCTACAATTATGAATAGCCAGTATTCGTTGTACGTTAATTCTTTAGATGTCAGCGCGAGAGATTGAAATTAGAGTACGGTGATGGCGCTGACATGTTGCCAGATCTGTATTTTATGCAAGACGGCTGGCAAAATGACCCCGAATCTAGTAACGTTCACCAGTAACGTTCACAGTGAATTAGCCGTTACAATTACGTTACCAATCCGCCAGGAATGTTCAGTCGAGCCTCTATGAAGGCATACAATTCACTGGACGCCTACATTCAAGTGTAAAATATGTATTCAACATCGAAGTATCCTGTAAGGCCTAATTTACGGGTTCAGGGTCCAGCTCCCGGCCCAGTAATGCAGTTGTCAGCTGGCTACGCCTACGCCCGGCTACGCCGGTCGGTACTGAGTGACAGCTCGCGCCAGCCAGCCAGCCAGCCAGCCACCAGTCCAACATAACATGCGACTAATGTAACAAAGGTCAAAGTCTGTTTTGCAGTAAATTATGTTTATGTAGCTGCCATCAGTACTCATGACTAATAACTTGTTATGCTAATAATTAAAACGGTTCAAAACGAAATGAAATGCCATCCACAAACTCGGTCGATGTTGGTCGGAGGCGGAGCCAAATGTTTGCGCTTGATCGCATTCAGCTAAAGTTGTCGTAGTTTCTCTTCCTTGGGAATGCGGTGAAATGACAACGAAATATCCACGCATCGACTAGTATACACCACAACAACACACGACATCACCACAATTCTTTATTCGCACTACTGTAAAGCGTAAACACAAGGAAAATGGCCGCCAACTTCTCTCTTCTGCCAACCAGTCGCCGCAGACAACCACGTGACTCGGCGTGTGACGTCACTGTGAAATGTCCTATATGCCAGTATTGTATGGCATTATAACAATTACTCGTGCGTGGTATGCGTGCATGCATATGTCTACACGATTCCTGTTTCCAGGCAGGTATCAGGTGTGTGTGTGTGTAGATGTATCAGTGTCACGTGTTTCCAGACAGGTATCAGGTGTGTGTGTAGATGTATCAGTGTCACGTGTTTCCAGGCAGGTATCAGGTGTGTGTAGTTGTACAAGTGTCACGTGTTTCCAGGCAGGTATCAGGTGTGTGTAGTTGTACAAGTGTCACATGATTCCAGGCAGGTGTCAGATGTGTATAGCTGTACAAGTGTCACATGTTTCCAGGCAGGTGTCAGGTGTGTGTAGTTCTACAAGTGTCACATGTTTCCAGGCAGGTGTCAGGTGTGTAGTTGTACAAGTGTCACGTGTTTCCAGGCAGGTATCAGGTGTGTAGTTGTACAAGTGTCACGTGTTTCCAGGCAGGTATCAGGTGTGTAGTTGTACAAGTGTCACATGTTTCCAGGCAGGTATCAGGTGTGTATAGTTGTTCAAGTGTCACATGTTTCCAGGCAGGTATCAGATGTGTATAGCTGTACAAGTGTCACATGTTTCCAGGCAGGTGTCAGGTGTGTGTAGTTGTACAAGTGTCACATGTTTCCAGGCAGGTATCAGATGTGTATAGCTGTACAAGTGTCACATGTTTCCAGGCAGGTGTCAGGTGTGTGTAGTTGTACAAGTGTCACATGTTTCCAGGCATGTATCAGGTGTGTGTAGTTGTACAAGTGTCACGTGTTTCCAGGCAGGTATCATGTATATCGCCGTACATGTGTTTCCAGGCGGGCTGTCGTGTGTCAGACGACGTGTCCCACAAGCGCCAGAAGACGGAGCACGGAGCGTCCTCCGCGTCGGGCTCCAGTCAGAAGCAGGCGTCCGCGTCTGCGTCCACGAGCTCCCACGCCAGCCACACATTCACAAACCACGACCGGAAACTTCCGCCCGCCGTCGCCGGTCCCTCGCGGCCGCCAGAGGGCAGCACGATGCGTCGCGTGCGAACGGAGCCGAACCTGACTCCGAGGGAGTACCTGGAGCGGCGGGAGGCGGAGCGGCGGGAGAAGATCAGGATCGAGAGGGAGCGGGAGAAACTGGCGCGGGAACACGGCCGCATCAGTCACGACGCGAGCGGCGGCGCCCACTTCCACAGTCCCGCACCCGCCGCCATGGCAGCGCGACCGGCGCCACCTGACGGCGACAGCGTGCAGTCGGTGCGAGCGGGCGAACGACATCACCTGGACGTCTTCAGCAGTCTGCAGCACACGGAGAAGGCGGCGCGGAGTCAGCGCAGCGAGCGACATCACCGGACGTCGAGCTCGCACGAACCATTGAAGGCGCCACCTGGTGCCGTGCCGTCGAGTCACGGCAAGGAGCGGATCCCGGGAGGCAAGGGTCACCCGGCTGTGCCGAACGCATTGCAGGCGAGAGTGGACAACGCTGTAAAACATTCCCACCACGACGCCAGGCAGGCCGACCTCATTCTCCAGCAGGGGGCGCTGCCAGACGAGAAGCACGCGGCCATTGCTAGGCTCGACAAGGCGCATGCGGAGCATTCCAGGAGAACACGCAACCCTGTGCCGTCGGCGGTCACGGAGAGTGTGGCCGGCCTGGACATCAAGGTTAACGCCGTCGGCCATCTGGTGACGCCGACCGTGGCGACCGTGGCGAGAGACCGTCAACCGGAGCTTCTGCCACTGCCTGGTGCTGTGTCCACTGCGCCGGTGGTCAAGACGGAGTCCGTAGTTAAGACGGAACCCGTGGTTAAGATGGAGGCACCGGCTAAGACAGAGCCCGTCAAGTTGGAGCCGATGGTCAAGACGGAGCAACTGGCGGTGGACAGTCCTGCGTGGTCGCAAGGCACGCCGGCCACTCAGGACACCCCGGAGCGCGAGAAACTCAAGATCCGACTGGATCTGAAGGACATGAAGACGGCGAGTCCGGCGAAGAAGTCGTCGGAGCGTCGCAAGGAGCTCAAGATGAAGATCGTGAAGACGAGCGACAGTTCGACGTCCGACAAGCCGGAGCTGAAGCTCAAGCTGAAGATGCCGATGCCGCCGGAAGCGCCGGCGACGTCGCGGCCGGAGGAAGAGGAGGAGGAGGAGGGGCAGATCGTGTCGCCCGTCGCCGCCACGCCCATCAAGCTCGTGCTGAGCAAGGACCGCACGTCGGGCCAGTACAGCTCGGAGCGCCACAAACACAAGCACTCGGGCGACTGGCGCGGCCACCGACACCGGCACCACCGGCACCACGGCGGCGACGGCGGCAAGAAGCACTCGTCCCGCAAGCGGCCGCACAGTCCGACGGCGGGCGGCTCGTCGTCGCAGTCTCACGGCAAGCCGCAGACTAACGCCGCCCCCTCGACGCCCGTGAAGACGGCGCGGCACGCGCACGCCGCCGAGCACCGTTTCCACGACAACGCGGCGCGCGACACGAACGGTAACCATGGCGACGACAAGCCGGCCGTGACGCCCGACATGCAGACGCTCGACAACCTGCAGCGCCAGCTGCAGCAGCTCATCAAACAGTCGGAGGCGAAGCTGCACGTGACGCAGCACCACCCCGGTGACCTCCCCCCGCCGCCCCCGCCGCCCCCTCTCCCCTCCGACCAGCCCCCGCCACCGCCGCCTCCCCCGCCGCCCTAGCGACGTCGTCGTAAACCCTACGACGGTGGCCATATTGATTGAAGTTGTTCTTTCATTTGTTCAGTAACTTGAGTTTCCGATGCGCTGCGATTCACACATTTGTATTTGTATCTTTCTCGGTGTCCGGGGGTCAGTGGGCGTGTTGCTCTCGTGAGCTCGGCCTGCCGCCCCTCCACTTGTTGTTTTGGGTCACAACAGTTGTTCGTTTAAAGGTCGTAAAAGAGCCGTGCGTGGCGTCGGGGTCTCGTTGAAGTGTCGCGAGACGACGTCGGGACTTCGACGCGGACGCAGAGGTAAGTTCCACTGAAGAAGAAGCGAAGAGATAAAAAAAGCGGGCAGAAATGTCTGAAAGAAAAAATCAACAAAAATATGCAACGAATAAAAAGAGACGTAACTAGTATCCTGTGGTCTTGTTTATTGGTGTTATTATGCGAGCGGCGTTGTTATGCACGCCATGTTTTTGTATTGTATTGGTAGGTTTGTTGCGCAACTTCCGGTGCACAGCGTCACCCGGCCAGTTCTCTTCACATTTATTAGTGTACAAATAAACTGTATTGATGACATGTGGGAACGTCTTCTGTTGGCGAGTGCAGTCGTTCATGTAGGTGCTTATTGGTCTCTCGATGTGACGTCATGTCCTGTTGTCTTTATGTGTCGATGTTTGGGAGGGACTTCGTGCTGCCCCTCCACTTGCAGCTAGACAGACGTAATGGTAGCTTAAATCGAAGGTATTTTGACAAGATCTATATCACCACGTGTTCACATGCATTTTATACGTTGAGGGGTAACACGAAGGGGGTTGGCTACGCTACTTGCTGTACGGGGAGGGTTGTTTCCTTATTCGTGTGTAGTAGAGTTGGATGCGAGAGTTCATTACGTCGTGGATCACGTTGTATCACGTGTTGTGTTTTCACTATTGTCCTGACCGGAAATCGCACACAAAAAAGCAAAATCCATTTTACCTGGTATTTACGGGAATGAATGTAACTGGGTCAGGGGTGTCTACGGTATATGCGCCGAGTTGGCGGTCTTGTAGGGTGTTGGTGAAATCTGTACTTGCCGCGGCGCTAAGAAAAGGTACGGAACCTCGCCGCCATGTTTTGCGTACTGCGTAAATGGCGCCTGTCTAAATTTGCGAAACGACTATTCGTGAGGGTGATTGTTGTGAAAGAACAATATACGGGTATGTAGAAGTGGCCTCTTTGTTGCCAGTTCACGCTGCGTTGAGTAAGTTTGCGATGTTTCGTTCTAATTAAGTGTTGGCAATTATTATCGTAATATTGCTCCGGGGAAAATTGCGAAATTCCTTATAAAGTATCACTGCTTTGTTTTTTGTTGACGTTACAACGGCTTTTATTTGGTGTCTGCCGCCACTGCGGCTCAACCACTCACAGACGGTGGCTTTCTGCTGGTGTCTCGAAATAAATATAGGATTTTGTATTTTATTACAACCCATGACTACCGCCTCGTATTTGTGTATATCCATTGAGTGCAAGTTAACAATAGTTTATTTCACTCTGGGCAATCAGAGTTTGAAATGGGTACATAAAACATGCAAAGTATATTTGTTAAAATATATTCTAATAATATGTAATTTAAGACATTAGCGTAAATATAAATTATAATGGAGAATATTATGATATGTATCTATAAAAAATAATGTAAGACATTAAAACATATTTTATGTGATTATTTGACTAAACATTTAAAAATTATGAATAAATCTAAACAATTATTTAAGGCTTTACAATATTTTACACATCCATATCAGCATGCACGAAAGTTTGTTAAGAGTCACTGAGTTCTTTTGATTAAACAGACACCAGTTAATGAAACAGTACTTGGACCTGTTGGTTTTTATTCTGGGTAAAGAGTCTCGAGTACGCCATCGTGTCTTATGTGTTGTAGTGCTTGGTCTTGGTAGTAGCAGCTTTAACATGATTGATTTATTCACTAGCGTGTATTTGCTTATGCTATTAGAAACTCGTGTTAGTTTACCATTTAAGTACCTTTGTTTCCCCCAAACAAATAGCCCAGTACTACCCTCCTAGCGTATCGGCGATCAGTACAATATCAAAGGTAGTTTTGTTGAGGATTCTAGTTGTCTCCCACTCGCCATGTGGCGCCACTGTACTGTTAAATTGCGTGGACTTCCGTAACTGATGACAGTTGATGTTAATTTGAATGGTTGTGTGAACGACGGCGGTGGCTGCCTCGATCCCTTGTTCCACTCGTGTGTGAAAGCTAGTATTATTTAATACCCTAACGTTTTGTGTAGTCGGCCATTATCTCTTATCAAGTCCAAGAGCCGAGATCCTTTTGCTGCAGTATTCGTTTGTTTCCTTCGACTATTCGTCATCCGTCTAGTTATTCAAACGTTTGATGCTCACCGATGTGCAGTTGACGTGTTCGGTGACTTGGAAGCAGTTGGTTGAGTGGTGACAACTCTAGACGACGTAATGCTTCCGTTCTTGTTCGCATTACCGGGAAATATTGGTCGGCTCGGTAACCGAAAATGGCAATCCTATCAAAACGGTGTTGTGAGCCGGGCTGCATCGGGTAGGCCTATCTGCGTAAACTAGTGTTTATTTAAAATGTTACTCTCCGGACCCGTCAGTCGCGTAGAATTGCCTCACTACGCGCCTAGTAGGGTAGGGTGGGGCATGCAGCCCCCTTAAGGTATAATGGGCGTAGTTATTCGTGAACTTATTATTTTCCTGTTACTGTCATGCAATTGTCATATGGTTATGCTATATAATACCAAAGTATTTGTGATATTTGACAACAATAACGATTATAATTGCTAATTAAAAGTATTGTCCCCAAAGGGCCTCTTGCCCCATACCTGGGGGCAAGACGCCCTTTTGTGTGGGGCATGAGGCCCCCGGGGGCTCCTTGCCCCAAAGAGAGGTTCGTTGTATAATATATGAATACCGAAATGAAAAAGATGTCGTGATCAACATGAAAATGTTCTGTATGTAGTATCTTATGCAATTCAATAATTGAATCTACTTAAGCATGACTGTCCTTAACTGGCAGATAAAATAACTGCCGGTGTACAAGATACGAATATCAACCGGAAATGACTTATAGGTGTTATCCTCTCCATCATACGTACCTAACCAACATAATAATGACAGTCCTTCACTTAAGGAACATAGCATCTAAGTTGTCACGTGATACAGTCAACTGACTGTCTTCAACGGTCCTCCAAAGCTAAGAGTGCAGCTCCCAGAATGTCTTAGCAATATGCACCCCGTTCCATCTTGCGCTTGCATGTGCGAACCATATCTAAAACACATTGCCCACTAAGCAAGTAATCACATAACATACAGGTCTGCAAATAGTACATAATTATATATAAATTATGAATGCCATTCTGCACTGAAACGTCTGAGCAGAACGTTTACAGATATAGCCAATTGCCAACAAATAATCTAGCCACTAACACCAGAATTACCAGACAGCATAACCAAATACGTAAAGGAAAGCCCAGGACACATTTTCTTCTAAGTTACCTTTACATCATTTAACAAAAAAACTATGGAATAACCTTGATTATAAGATTCAAAATCACAAATCCCGACAAATTCAAATCTGTGATATCTAAACACTATCTATCTAGCTACCTTAACCATGTGCATTGCCCAAATCCCAGATGTGTAGAATGTAACTGAAATCGTTTATTTAAAAAGACAAACTGTTGGGATTTACAAAAGATTATCAATTTTGTTGATGTTCCGCTGGTCCGTTGTCAAATAAATTATATAGTCCAATAAATTATATTGAGCGATTTCGTGATTCTACGTGTATAAGTATATATGTATCTGTACTTTATAAGTTTTTGTTTTGGGGTCACAGGAAGACGGCACATTATGTGTCATGTGACCACCACGTAACAATACTTTTCTGTTTTGATTGCTATATAATATATTCTTGTTACGAACTAAGATTTGATTTGATTGTTAATGTAATACCAGAGCTTTACTGCGTACTTTGGAATTATCTTACCAACTATACAAAACAAGTATAATTTCGTTACCTACTCACGATTATAGACTGTTACCGAATTATGTGGGGCCAGACGCCCCGGGGGCTTCTTGCCCCACACAGTCGGGGGGGGGGCTTCTTGCCCCCAGCATGCATGATCTACACAAATGTCAATTCCCGGGCTAATTATAATTATCACCCATTTTCACTAAACGTAAATGAAGCTCTATATACTACTAATAAATATAACAACACTTGCACGAGGTTGTGTTTAATCTTGTTGCTGTAGTAAAACATTACAAACGCACAACTATTACATCAAACATGTAGCAAAGCATTAAACGCAAAATATTTACTTACCGCCTTTTTTCTAGCGTCTGTTTTTCTGTCGGAGTAGTCAATAGGTGGCAGCATTGTATTCATCCACCAGAAACAGATCTCAAATACGTAAAACTGACGTAATACAAGGGGGGCTTGTTACCCCACGGAGGCTCCATGCCCCACCCTACCCTACGCGGTGACACCACTCACGTCTAATGGACTCGTGGTTATGGTTCACTTGTGACATGAACAAATCCACTTGTTTAAATAAACTACAATTTTATTTATACAAGTAGTGTAGTTTTTCTTCAAGTATGTATATATCGTTACTACTTCTAATTGAAGTCACGTCCAGAAAACACAACACCAGGTTTACACCGGTGTGTAACTAACTGTGTATTGGCTGAGAGTAGTCACCGTGCCAAAACAGAAGAGAAAATAATCGTAATTATAGACTACGTTAGAAGGATTGTGTCAACTGACATTTGGAGAGGAATAGACCATGTCTGGAGGGTAAGACAGCGGGAGTAGACACGGGTGGTGAACACAGCGTTTGGACATTCGCAACTCGGACGTGGGATCTACAAAGAAAGAACAGGACAACTGTACAGCCTACCCAACATTTGACTTAAATGAGCCAAAATCTGTTTTAAGACATGATACCTACCACACCATTGAACAAATGCGTCGGGCGGCTTTCTTTTCAACACGTGGAGGCAGTGCAAGGCTCGTGGCGCCAGAACTTTATTTTCTGCCTCTACATCACGAAACGCAATAGATGGCTTGTGTAAGTATCTAGTTGCCAGTGATTTCTCGCAGAATCCGGGCCCACTACTAGCGTTGATGGACAGAAAACGATCTAGCGGCATTGGCAGTCATGTGTTAGTGCTAGACGTTGAGAGCAGGTCAATCGAATGCAAGGTAATAATTATAAACTGCTGAAACAACAAATAAAGACAGCGTAAATGTGATTACTAACGTGAAAGCCGCAGGATTATGACGTCATTGTTTGATTGCAACCTACAAGACTACTTTTATATTTAATTGTCATATTTAGAGGCCTCTTTTATCGAAATAGTTAAATAGAAAATGTTGCCTAATTTCATGCTTGCTGTGACAGAAATATTATGATTGATTTGGTAACCAACCATTCAGAAAGTGCGGGACTTTTATCACGTGACGTGCATTGTTCCCGCCATAACGACCAGCCAGCCAACACCGAAATGGATACACACGTTTCTTATCAGCCACACACCGACGACGTCGTCGAGATGATCATAAAGAATCGCTCACAGGATGGAATGTTCAAAGGTAGTGTGGCATTAATCATATTAATACTAAATTAATCATATTAATACTAATGAACCTTAACAGTTAAATATATATGAGTTTTAATGGTTGTAATTTATTTTAGGTAACCATGGTTGGGAAGCAGTGAACCCCTTTCGCATATCCGATTTAGGATTTCCTCTTATCTAAGCGCTCACTGATGTAAAGTGACTGGCTTATATATTTATTCCATTGCTTCCTCGCCTACTGTCAGTGATTGCAGTGTTCGGTTCGGTATTTTGATACAGTTCGATCTTTGTTTCACCTCGAAATAGTTGTTAGTTTCTATGCGGTCAGTGGGGTGTTAGACAATTATAAATGAGCGAAGTGACAGACAACGATCTGGCGACATTGGCGGTCATGTGATAGTGTTGCTATGGTTACGGTATTGTTAATAATAATATTATATTATATATAAATGGTGTTCACAAGTGGGTGCGAAACTACTTTTTAGCACGCATGCTCGCAACGTGTTGACTAATTGGGGTTCTGACGCTGATAAAAATACCTAACTGCAACCAATTTGATTAAGTCACGAGCCTTTTTAACCTGACGAAATTTATAAATTGAAATTATCAAAACAATAAGTGTTTTGCACTTGTTGCCAGACGCTAAGATATATTCTAAAAATATTCTAATATAATGTAGTTTACACGTTTTTATACAAGTTTTATTTAGTCGATGACGACGAAGCACCTAAGGCCGTTTTTGTAACAAAAACATATATCCTATATTTCCGCCCCACTTGAAATACTAGATTCATGCTACCGGATGATCCAGTACGGCATTTGAATAGACGTAGGCTTGTTTTTTTCTCGAAAAAAGGATTTTTAAATGAGACCAGCGAACAATCGACTTTAACATTTTCTCGTCGACGATCACAATTTCCGTAGGTCTACGGGGGAACTTTCAACCAGTACGGCACGTTTACAGCAGGCATAACTCGACCAAATTACAAATAGCTAAGGAGGCGTGTGCCTAGACCCCTGTAGCCACCTATGATTACACTAAATTTGTATTTAGTTTGATGTGAGATGGCGGTGGTAGATAACACCCCATGTATTAGTAAGATCAACGCGTCACTACCAAGAGGACCGATGCATCCAGCCAGGTGCCTGAAAAGACGGAACGAGTGTACCAAGTGTCCGCCAGATGTCTCCTCTGTAGCGTCCTGCGCCGGAGATGAGCTCGGCTTCAGACGCTGACAATGCGCCGCCGGCAAGACGCTCGCTGGCAGCTTGCCTAGGTAAACATTTGGATAACAGCCGCTTGACCCTTGCGGCTGGCGCTCAGTGTCCGAAGTGTCGCTGGCGTTACTGGTGGGACGACGGTGACGGTGTCTGTGTGTTCTCGCTGGCGGCGGACAAACAGCTGCGACGGCAGACGGCGAACGGCTCTTTGGGTCTCTATGCAGCGGCGCGTGGCGAAGTCACTCAACCGGAACGCGTATATACAACGGAACGAAGCGCGGGGATACACGACGGGCGTCCGTCGGCACATGTGGACCGTCCGCCTTCATAGACACGCCGCACACAGGCAGGCTCGGCTTGGGATTATTTCAGGCGTGATTACCTCGGAGTAACTGTCTTTTTGGGTCCACGCACAGGCCGCGAGAGCAGGAGTAAAGGAGTCGACGTCTCGGACAGGTCAGTTGCTTTGTGGTTGTTGACGCGGGGATCTCCAGTGGCTGCGTGATTGTTTACTCTACGTAGAGTGGTCGAAAGCCGTTTGTCGCGACGGATTGGCACGCTGGGTGACTTGTATTGCCTATGGCGTTGTGTGTTTCTTGCATATGCACTGGGGTTCCGGTATTAGACAACTTTGCATTATAACTTCCTTGTCTGTGTAATATCTATGGTGTTCTGGTTACTTGAATGTGACAGTCGTATGGGGTGTCATTTAGCCAGTCTTTTCAGGGCATTACTGACAAGCCATGCTTTACATGTTGACACATAGAGTGGCCACTATACGGTCAACTCGTCATCTCAGTTGGTATTTTCGCCCTCGAGGTCTGACGATGTCAGACCTCCCATGCCCGTTTACCAGCGCCATTGTCACCGCTTGTCATTTGTCATTTGTCATCTGTCACCACCAATCATCGCAAGATAATTGTCAGATCTCACGGAGGACTACACTCGTACAATATCACGTGTCTGTGTATTCGTTATGCCTGCGAAGCTACGCATCGGAACAAAACGTGTCCGTATGGTACGGGATGGCCTCTGTTTGTCTTGCTCGGTTTTCTTCATGTGACGAGTTTATATTTTTCCTTCAACACTTACAAAACGCAGTGTGTACGTACGCGTCTATAACAGACCAAACGATAATTGAGTGGGAGATATATAGAATACCTGATAATGTACACAAATGCAATGTACGAAGCAAAAATATCGATATTGAGCGAAAGGCAAGGAGCGTTACAAACATCCTGTGGCAAGCTGGAGGCGTCCAGATGCCAGTGTGTTAAACAGCATTTTGCTCCAGTTAAGTATCACTCTTCCTTGCTGTTCCCGGCTGGGTCATACGTTTCCTTTCCCAAACGGGCCGGGTCACACGAACGATAACCCTTTTTCCTAGGCTATGGTTTAACTCTTGGTATCTCCCATACGTCCCCTTATCATAAGAGAGGTGCAGGGCGACTCGCCGAGTTGTTTCCCGTCTACGACATCGGCTGGGCCGACGCTCAACCACCAGATAACGACCTGGACTACTTCACCAGCGGGCGGGCTAGAGGTCTGACGCCAGCGAAAGTTGGGATCCAAATCTAGGTACATTCCTATTTCCCAATGGTGTGACATAACCCGGAAACATCTCACAAGTCAAAACCACAAAGAACAATACAACCACTTCATGTTGTTTTTGTTATTTTTGTTGTTGGTATAGTTGTTATTGTTGGTATAGTTGTCGTTGTCGTTGTCGTTGTCGTTGTCGTTGTCGTTGTCGTTGTCGTTGTCGTTGTCGTTGTCGTTGTCGTTGTCGTTGTCGTTGTCGTTGTCGTTGTCGTTGTCGTTGTCGTTGTCGTCGTCGTCGTCGTCGTCGTCGTCGTCGTCGTCGTCGTCGTCGTCGTCGTCGTCGTCGTCGTCGTCGTCGTCGTCGTCGTCGTCGCCGTCGCCGTCGCCGTCGCCGTCGCCGTCGCCGTCGTCGTCGGTATAGTTGTGAGGAAGTTCATTATGTTGCGTGACACCATGGCGACGTGTATGACATAAATACAATTACTTAAAGTGCAATTACGTGACGATGGATACAGTTGCAAGGTTGTTACAGTGGGCATAACACATTCATGTACTAGGCATACATAGTTGTACGGCATCTGATACACATTTGTACGATGTATGATACAAATACATGGTAGCGGATACTATTGTTAAACATAGCTGATTGAAATGTACGCTGTGTGACGGTCGATGCAATCGTATGCCAGTTGATATACAGTTTCAACGCACAGCTGGTCGAAGTGTTGTCATGATTTTGTCATATCGGACATAGCTACACGGGCGATCTTTGTGATACCGGATGTAGATCAATGTGCCATATCGTGCGTGGCTTTATAATATCGACGTTGCTGGGTGATGCGGATTCGGGAATGTGGCCGCAATGCCGGATGTCAGCACGGCTGCAGCAGCGTGTGACAACTGTTGTTTCGGACACTTGTACGACGACGCCGGACACAAACACCTGTCACTATTAAACTAACTGCTCATTATCGGTTTCGCTGGGCTGAATTGTCCAGTGGATCTCTCCCCGCGACACCTATAGCAAGTAGCAATTGGGACTGTTTGCGCCTTTGCTGTGACAAACAATGTCATTTGTCAGAAAGCGCAGTTTATCGCGACAGACGGTTAATTAAAGTGCCCATTAGAGTCGTAGTGTTCTCCCAGTCACGGGTCGTTGAACTCTTGATTGTTCGACGCGCATGAACGATTTACATAATGTTTTTGAAACAATGTGACGTTAGAATGTTCACGTTCAAATCAACAGCAAACCGTGTGTACGTCTTTAATGACGTATTTGTATTGTCACCCATGACACATAAATATTGCACAAGGCAAAAATTCGCATATAAAATACCGTTCTGCGGAACAAAGTGCAGACAATTATCTTTGGCGTATGTCGGACCAAAAATATGGAACACCTTTACCTTAGACAACTTTCTACAACATTCTGCCACTTTACAGATCTTTAAAAAAGTGTCAAATATCTGCTTATGAAAAATCAGTAATATGTTGTTTCTGTTCTGAATGTACTGTTATTATACATTGTTTTTCTGTAATTATATTAAATAATTATTTTAATGCAATTTAACTTGTCACACACGTGCATCGACGTATTTAATTGTGTGGTACACTTGTAATTCACTATTTCACTATTTTAATTAACTAGTTGCACTATTATGATACTGCTGTATAGGTTCTTGTGTTTATGTTCACGAATTATTAATTGTTGCGTAATTGTTAAAAAATACATGAATAAGGAAAATAAGCATTGTTGCTTAAATCCAATTGTTACATTGTAACATGTACTTTGACATGAAATTATTACTTTACTGTATTACTTTACTGTATGTACATGACATTATGAAACAATAAAGCTATTATTTACAGTACATACAAATTATACAATTCAGCTGAAGGCAAATTACATAATAAATTAATATAATAACGTAAGGGGAAGATCGTTGAACAATATTATACTCCCTATTATATATTTCAATATAAATGCATGAGTGTATAGACTAAGTGTGTGTGTGTATGTGCGTGTGTGTGTGTGTGTGTGTGTGTGTACGTGTGTGTGTACGTGTGCGTGTGTGTGTGCGTGCGTGCGTGCGTGTGTGCGTGTGTGTGTCTGTGTACGTGCGTGCGTGCGTGCGTGCGTGCGTGCGTGCGTGCGTGTGTGTTACAATTGTGCAATATTACTGATATTTGTTAGCTATATCGCAGTGCGTTACGTTACTGCATGGTCTTTGCTCTTGTGTGTTTGTACATGCGAGCATGTGAATATATGAATATGTGATCGTGATTGTAGATGAGTGCACCTACACAGGAATAAGTATAATGTATTGTATTTGACAACTAATAATGACGAAGGTAATGCATTTACTGACGATTATATAATTAATATTACATCAGACATGAAATAAGGGCATGCATGTCAGATAGGCGTATAACATATTTACTGTTGCTGTAGATTCGTGATCAATGTGGACACAGCCAGTCGTGTGACTTTACTTAATTATGGCTGTTCTCACAATTGGCGTCTTTGACGTACAGTGAAAGTGATTTGCCGCAACTGCACTGGCAGTATCAACATGTTTACTACAATAATATATGTATGGTAAGCTACACCTCCTGTCTTCGAATTTGTCATTAAAATATAGTATCTTAATGTGCGCTAAATTCAAATGTCCGGTGATAAATTGACCGTCGCCAAACGAGAGTAATTCCAAATTCTCGAGACGGACTTGTAGTGAATAGCGTGCTTGGACTAATGAGTGAGGAGTGATTGACACGATCAGTAAATCTGCCAAGGTGACGCCGGGACGAATGTGTCGATGTTTGGCCGACCACGAGCCTGGTTGTCAATGGAAACAAAGGTGGCCGTTTAGCTACGATCTACCGTTTGTGTGACTGTTCGAGTTAGCGGTTTATTTATTGTCTTAGCGTCGATAAACAACGTCAACATCACTCACTACGTTGGGGGCGCATTGCGAGCGTTAATGCGTGCGTGCGTGTGTGCGTGCGTGTGCGTCTACTCGACGTGCCGTTGCTAAATACGTCGGCAATGTTTACTAGTCGTGGCATATGTGTAACTGTATCGCTGCTGTGACCCTGGGCTGGTCACTTCCTGACCACCAGCTGCGCTGGACAAGCAATTAACTACTCTTCACTGCCAGTCCGCCTAGGCCTGGCCCCTCGAATCGTCGGTCCGTCACCTAGGTCTGAGCCATGGGGAAATTACTGTTCAGTTAGCGTGGAATGGTATACTCATTCCAGCCAATGTGACAACTGATCCAAATTCCTTAAATACACCAATACATGCAACAAGACGGAACCGCACAACGCAATACACGTTTAAACAATGCATAGGCGTCGGGACACGGAGGATGGAAATCATTTTAGTGCGTAGTGCATACGATTAGCCCCTCACTCAAATCCAGGTCAGTCCATCCCATTTATAAAAAATATCTGATATTTATCTCTTAATTACGAGCCGATTCCGTCCTTTAGGGGATGTGTGGCAAGCCTGAGATGGAGTAGTCCTGAAGCGCCTGCTCACCCTCCCCTACTGTAAATGTTATTCCAAAGTCGGAATAAAGCAGTTAGCCCAAGTGAGTGTTTAGACGCCCAAAACGGGCTCAAAGTTCCAATGCAAATTCATATCGCACGATCAGTTTGGCTTGCTAGTTGGGTCCTCACCTTTGCCCCGGTATGTAGTAGTTTCCACATCGCTACGACAGGCCTAGCGTATGTATGTCTGGAGGCCCACCCAGCGGATGGATACATCCAGCGGACGGATACAGGATCAAACACTGGTGCAGCAGTCACGACTGGCGGCTAGCGGTGTTGTGTCCGCGATGACCTCATCAATTAACACGACCAATCGTTAGATCGTTTAGAAAGTGTAATCAAATTTACCAACCGCCAGATAAGCTCCCCTGATTATAATGTAGCCGGTGACTGTTTACATTAGCCCGAGAGAGATTCCCGTGCACGCGTGTTTAGCCGAATACCTACATTCTGTATTTGACCTCTCGGATATAGAAGCCGTCAGTTGCTAACTAACAAGTGAGTCCGGGTAGCGATATGCACACGGGAAACTTCTTGTAGACTTACGTATTCTGTGCCAGGCGCAATCTGGGACGGCAGACCTTTCCGCGAACAGACTCCCACAGACTGACTGGGGTAACTGAATCAGCTGATTAGCAAGGAACAGCACATGAGAAGTAACACTAATATCAAAGTTTCTGGCATGTACGCTGGCAGTTTCGTTTAACGTCTGCGAATGGAAGCTGGTGATTTGTTTTAGTATTTTCCTACAGGAAGCACTTCAAATTGTGTCTGTCTTCTATATGAAGGAAATCAATATGTAGGTTTATGATGACGAAATGAGTTCGAAGACTTCAGAGTAGGTCTCCTCTACTTTACGATGGAAATGCACATTGACATGTTATTTTGTCTAACTATTTTATGTGAACTGTTAGTTTTTTACCCACTGTTTTAGTAACAGTTATAGTCTGTCCACTCTTCTATGACCTGTTATTATGTGTGCCCATTATTTGACTCTTGGTCAGTTTGCGGGACATTTTCCGCGCTCCTCCGACAGCCTGTTTCGTCTTTCCGTTCGCGTATATATATAATTTGTTAAATGGTCACTGCCAGTTTCTCCGCGGATTTTGTTATAGTGGTTATAAATCCTTTTCTTCTGCTATCTGTGTGTAGTTCATCTCAGTCAGTACCCACGTATATAGGGTCAGTTTTAAAAGATGAAAACAGTCTATTCCACGCGAGCCTACGCGAGCGCCCGAAGCAAAACCAGACCGGGGTCTCAGGTCTCAGGTGGTTTCCTCCAAACTGCCCAAACTTGGGCTAGCGCAGGAGTTTGTAGTGCTTATTGTGCGCATGCGTTGGGTAGTGTTTTTTGTTTGTTTGTTTGTTTGTTTGTTTGTCTGTTTTACAATTAGTTTAAGTGATTGGGTGTCGTGAAAGGGAGAGAGTCCTACTGAGAGTAGATGGTCATGACCCGGTGAGCATGACAGACAGCGTGCGTGGTAACTTATGACGGTGTGGAGAAAGTCACCACTTTGAAATTCGACACTTCGTAGTGCTGCTTCACACGACACACGGCGACACCCGCGATTATGCGCGACACGCCGGACCGTCGTGACGACACTTCAGGGTCCATAAAACGGTCACCTCGTTGACCTCTCGCGGGGATATTTTACGCCAGGATAACAAGCGTCGTATCTGTCAACTATAGCTAAACAGACTCGGTCTACTTGACGTCCGACCGTTCGTTCCCACGGGCACACGAGCATCGGGTAGGGTAACGTTTCTGTGATGTCTAGGTACATTTATTCAATATCATCTTGTTGAATATTTTACAGTCTATCTGTCCTCTATTGACACATGATATATATAATTTATGACATTTTATGTAAATTTTTCGCATATGTATCCAGCTCTTACCATGTAGGAACTTCCTAGATATTAAAATTGTCATGTATTATGGCGCCCACGTATATTATCGTACATGTATTGCCGAAATACCTGCGATACTCCGTCGTTCAAACGTCGATACATTCTACAACTAAACATGTCATTACAATTGAAGTCTGCTGATTATTATTAGTAATAAGCTTGCTTAGTTCCATTCAGTTCACATCATAAGTTTTCCTTAATGTTCAGAAATTATAATTTACTAAGTCCTACATTATCCCTAGACACAACAGGAAGTCTAGACGTGCTCTTACCTCTGATCCCTTGATATATATGGACGACATTATCTCAAGACAGAGTACAACAGTACTCACAGCGTGCCAACCAATCAAACCGTGCCTTAGTTTCTTCGTTGACCAATCACATTACTCGCTTTCAG
>OZ024855.1:52981163-52998663 GCA_964017155.1 Oasisia sp. SBJ-2009 | reverse complement strand
CGCCGCCACTCGTGGCCACATGAAATCTACATTAAATAGGAATGTTGTGCGGTGTTGGCGTGTGAGAGCAATCTAAGGTTTCACGTCCGCAGCTAGGCGAGGTAGAGGCCCTCCGTAGGCTTGGTGTCCCTCAGTTGGGCCTGTTGACCGCTAGCGACAGAGTGCCATTGAACATTTTTCAAACATTTCTATATAGGACGACATTTAAAAGTCCGCCGGTTTTCAATATAGTAACATGTTGTGGTCCGCGACTTGCTATGCCTTTAACATGTCTATAGCCTATCGGGTGGACCGCGCCGTAGAGAGGCATTAAAATATCCGCAGCGTTGTTATGGGATGGCTTTCAGAGCTCCACAACTTATCTAGAGGATAGCATGCACACTGTGGCTGCTATTCAGTGTGGCATTCAGCGGCCCGTTGTTTAGGGTGGCACTCAATTGTTATGCCATAGATCATAGCGTTGCATTCAATGGCTAGATTCTTTCTATGTAGAATCATTCAGTTGTTTGCGGTTTCTATCATGTGCCACATCACTTAGCGGTCGGCCGCTTGTCCACGTATAATAGTTAACACAACCTACTGACGCAACTCTCGCTCTCCGAACTGTAGAACTAAGTTGAGCTTGTATATACTGACGTGTTGTTGGGTCAACTGACGCAGGGAGAATGAAACAAGACATCCCACTTCTGACACCATATGGTGAGGTGGCGCATCCCCTTCGGGCGCGTCACTGTTTACAATACAAACAAGTTCCCTCCCAGTGCCACCAACAATAACAAGGAGGGCTGGTGACAGACAGTTTGGATGTCGTTGGTGAAAACAACTTGCGTGCAAACTAGGTAAAAATGTCACAAGAGGTGGACGAGTTTGGCAGTCGAAGATAAATGTTTCTAAACAACCAGAGCGGTTGGGTGATTGGAGATATTGGAAAGAATACGAATTTGCAAAGGTAACGACACACATGCATGCGTGCACGCATGAAAGAACGCATAGGCATTAACATTATTTGAATTAATAAAAACGTTATTATTGAGCTGATATAATGTACGTACATTCGTGCATGTTCGTGCACGTGTTCACACATACGCATGGGCACAGATACACATATACGTAAGCGAGCGCGCTTGTACACATGTACGCATACACAGACGCATACGACACGCACACGCGCACGCACGCACGCACGCACGCACACATGCACACGCACGCATGCAAGCACAAACGCACGCGCACACACACACGCATGCACACGCACACACGCACACACGCACACACGCACACACGCACACACGCACACACGCACGCACACACACACACAGACACACACACACACACACACACACACACACACACACATTGTATCAATACTGCGGCAGTGACATGTCATGTAATATCTAATAATCTGCCATGGCGAGTGTATCGGTCAACTTGCAACTCAGCCTCGATTATTGGTCTACGATATCTCCATCGCCACCTGCCGCTACTTGCCCCATATGGCGTCGTCAAATGTCGCTTGCAAAACCCGTAACTGATATAGATCCACGGGCCTCTGTGGCATATACCTACTGCACGCGATGTTCTGCTGTAGACAAACTATTACATTTGTCAGCATTTAGGTATTTGCCATCATTGGATGTATTCATCTTGTTGACCAACGCATCTGTTCACAACGAAACAGTTAATCGCGTGAGTTGCTCTGGCGTGTCGGAGCGATGTAAGGACTGATAATCTCTCCAATAGGGTCATATCCGTCGTATCCATTCAGAGCGATAATAAATGGGACTGTTCGCTGTGCCGTTTGCCAAAGTCGTTTGTAGTCGTCCTATGTGAGCTCCCGGGCATATGGCACTGTTAGCTTTTTCGTCGGTGGCCATGTTAAAGTTTGGTGAGATTTTAATACGTAAGAATATTGCACTATTGAAAAAGCTGATTCATAATCACTGCTGATCACATTTCGTAAAAAAAATCACATACATTCAGCTCTTTTAAAGCGCACTTGCCCATGGAAATGTACCACATAGCCATGGTTTATACGCACTGTATCATCCCAATGGGGGAGTACCGCAAGGGACATTGTCTGGACCTAAATGTTTCCTTGTTTACATAAATGATTTAAGAACGACTGTTCCACTATATAAGTATGTAGATGATAGTACGTTATTTGAAATATGCGACAGAAAGGGTGTATCTGTCATTCAAGAGTCGGTTGATATTGCTGCTAGATGGACAGAAAAGAATGACATGAAAATTAATTCCGAAAAATCAAAAGAAATAATCATTAGTTTTGCACAAGATGGCAATTTCAGAAGCACTATCCCGAATATAAAAATTGATGGGAGGGATGTAGCACAAGTTTGCCATGCCAAACTATTAGGTGTGACCATTTCTCAGGATCTGACATGGAACAAACACGTAGATACTATTGTGAAAAAAGCTGGTAAACGCTTGTACATGTTATATCAGTTAAAGCGTGCAGGGATTACACAGAAAGATCTGGTCAGTGTATATGTTAGTGTGGTGAGACCAGTTCTAGAATATGCATGTCCTGTATGGCACACTAACTTGCCCCAATATTTGTCTGACAATATTGAAGTTATACAAGAAAGGGCATTAAAATGTATTTTTCCTGGATTGGGTTACGCGGAGATACTAAGACGTGTTAACCTGGATACGTTGAATGTAAGACGGCAGAGCATTTGTCAAAAATATTTTGATAAAATTAAAGTCGGCACACATAGATTAAATTATCTGCTGCCTGACAAAAGACATACCGAGTATAATATTAGACAAGAAAATGTGTACCCGTTACCAGTTACTAGAACGAATAGATTCCGTAACTCCTTTATACCGTGGGCTTTATACAACTGTCAGTAAAAAGGTTATTAGTACGGTATGATTTGCGGTATCAAATGTATTTCTATTGTATTTGTATGATGTTTTGATGAGTCAATTGTAACCTATTGTAATGTCAATCCAACTCAGTTGAGTTGCTAATAAAACTTGTGTTATTATTATTATTAAATTCCGTATATAAATACGTAAATAAAAAACACTCTTCCTTACGAAATTCCACTGCCAGTCTAGTACACAATCTGCCAGTATACATGATCTATTACACTTACTCCCCCCACACACACGCACACACGCACACACGCACGCACGCACGCACGCACACACGCACGCGCGCACGCACGCACGCACGCACACACACACACACACACACACACACACACACACGATATATAAAATCACAAGTTTACTAAGTACTGTCATTACTGTTAGCTGTTAGCTGTTAGCAGTGCTCCGATGCCCCGGGCCGCGACAGATGTCGGTCTCTGCGCACCACGGGTGTCCCGTGGCTTGGTCTCTGCCCTGGGTCTCCCCCCCCCTCGTCCCGCCCCTTGTCTCGCCGGCACACGCCACGCATCGATTACCGTCTCGCATCAATTCGCGTTGATTTGAGATCTAATTGGGGAAACGCAATTTGATACTTGCAATTCCCTAAGCTAACGCACGATGAAACGTCGATCGGATTAATTCCGCGAGTAATACGCCAATGGAAAGCGAATTGGATTAATTGACTGTAAGCGGCGTGGCGCGTGTGTGGACATGCGCACGACGGCCTTTGATGTGCGTGTTTCTCTGTCGTATCCAGACTCGTGGGCCTTAAGGCTTCGGACAAAAACAGTGTTAAGGAGAGCGAGCAGTTAATCATTTATCGAGCAGCATCCGTTCACGTTGGTGTGGGTGCACAAGCATGGAAGTTGTCTACGTGAGGATTCACGGAAGCGTGGAAGCCGACACGCTGTCAGATGACGACGACGGCGACGGCGACGGCGACGGCGACGGCGACGGCGACGGCGACGGCGACGGCGACGGCGACGGCGACGGCGACGGCGACGGCGACGGCGACGGCGACGGCGACGGCGACGGCGACGGCGACGGCGACGGCGACGGCGACGGCGACGGCGACGGCGACGGCGACGGCGACGGCGACGGCGACGGCGACGGCGACGGCGACGGCGACGGCGACGGCGACGGCGACGGCGACGGCGACGGCGACGGCGACGGCGACGGCGACGGCGACGGCGACGGCGACGGCGAAGGCGGCGGCGGCGGCGGCGGCGGCGGCGGCGGCGGCGACGACGATTTTATTTTAAAGTTCGGGGTCGGAAAATGTACGGCTTATTTGCAATGACGGACACACTCTACCTTGCACAGACGCGTGTATCGTGTACGCCCTAGTGACAACACAACACAGCGCGTCGGCCGGAACGAATCACTCGACATTTGTAAAGGACGACACTTCATCAAAACGCCCGAGACGTGTGGCTGTCATTCAACTGACATGTTGTCAAAATGCAGTTTTTATTCCCCGTGTTTGTGTTTGTATTTCCGACGTTGTACCGACATCATTCAAATAGAAGATGAAGTTTTTTCTATAATTACACCTTTTCGTGTATTTCATATTTTATGTAGCGCCTTTTGTCACACAAAGCGCCGTCGTCAGACGGGAATTGCCAGCTTGTTGGGTAATACGTCATGCTGGTATTGCATTTTGGTGTCGAGTCGCTTTTGCTTTGTTTGCGGGTGCGCGGTGGACGTGTGTTGTTTCCGTTGCCATCGCTGCCGTGGTCTTGTGACACGCGCTGCATATAGGCGACTGAACCGCCTGGTTGATAGTAGAAGCCGACCAGTCAGTACTTAGCCGCATGGTTTCATGCACTCTTTTCGTTCTTTTATTATTGTTCAATCGCCTTTTATCTTTCCCTTTTCTATAATCCCCGTCTCACGCACTCACTCACTCACTCACTCACTCACTCACTCACTCACTCACTCACTCACTCACTCACTCACTCACTCACTCACTCACTCACTCACTCACTCACTCACTCACTCACTCACTCACTCACTCACTCACTCACGCACTCACGCACTCACGCACTCACGCACTCACGCACTCACGCACTCACGCACTCACGCACTCACGCACTCACGCACTCACGCACTCACGCACTCACTCACGCACTCACGCACTCACTCACGCACTCACGCACTCACGCACTCACTCACGCACTCACGCACTCACGCACTCACGCACTCACGCACTCACGCACTCACGCACTCACGCACTCACTCACTCACTCACTCACTCACTCTCTCTCTCTCTCTGCACAAACACGCACGCATGCACGCCTCTCTATCACACACACACACACACACACACACACACACACACACACACACACACACACACACACACGCACGCACGCACGCACGCACGCACGCACGCACGCACGCACGCACGCACGCACTATTTACATGTAATTGTGTGCTAATTTATAAAATTGCCTACACAAAAACGTACCTCTCAACGAGTCCCTTTAAGTATCGTCACCTCTTTCCTGCAACTCGTCACGTGTACGTTCTGGTGATGCGACAACCCCAGCGTACGAGTTACGCTGCCTTGATTTAATTGCCGAATGCAATATGACAGCCACAATTCCCTCGGCTAAGTCGCAGCGAAAGACGAATTAGATTAATCTACTGCAAGCGATGCGCGGCCCGAGTATTGTTCTGTGTCAGTCCTTGCCGCAGAAAGACCCTAAATCCAATACTGGACTGGTTGTCTGGGAATACAGACGGGAACAGTACTTGGCAGGCAATGACGCGTGTAGCTGGTTGGCGTGGACAGCTGTTACTGTCATGAAAACTACGCCCGGAATCGAAAGGATATTAGTTATTGTACATTTGTTGTCTCGTCGGAGATACGTGCTATGTGATAATTCCAACATTACAATAATCATAGTGGAACTTACACCATTATGGTCAACAGCGGATTGGACCAAATGCACCTGTTAACTGCATCATAGGCTAACTGTATTAATTAGCGGGTTTAAATGCCTATATTTGTGCATGGTGAGGGTAATTTAGGATTAGTAAATATAGTTTTCAATAAAGAAAGTTTGCGGAAATTCACAAGTGGTTCTACTTCGAGTGCGCCACATATACGTACATGTTGGAGGTGATTCGCATCAACTGCTGTGTCCTTTATTTCCGGTTGAACTTCTGTGACAAATGGCGTCCGTTTGAGAACCCCATATGAGAGATGTGACAACATCTGTGCGAAATGTTTCCCGAGACCACAGACCATGCCGCTGAATACAACACATTGTCCCCGGACATGACAAGCGACCTGTAAACAGCGACACTTCTAACGGGTGACACTTAATCAAAACATGTGACGTGTTTGTTTTTGTCCAATTGTGCACGTCCGGCAGCCATCTTGTTTTCTCAGTTCTTTATGATATGTTGATGTATTGCGTTGTTCACTTCATTCGCCCCGCGAATGTGTTATATAATTACGCCTTTCATGTTCTCCACATTCATGGCATCTTTTTATGGAGTTTGGCGGGAACGTGTCTTGGCTGTCGTCTGCGTGAAGTTAATGTGTTGTACAGCTGTTTCCTGTAGGCTGCTTTATCATACTGTCTCTGGTTTATATGTTCTACACCCTTGTTGAATACCCTATAGTTTGTTTTTCCTAACGTAAATTATTGCACATAGTTAATGTGTAGTACTATTTACTGTCAGGTATGGTATGTGTACATACGATAGTATGGACATTCATTTTATGAAACATTTTATACGTATAAATGTACCATGTGTGAGCAATTGACGACCTATTCACCATGAGCGAACACCACGCAGCTAAGTGTTGAATCCTCCCACGAAAGTGTCACCAAGAATCTTATAGTGAAGCTATAAAATCATTGGTGTCACTGATATGAAACATCGGCTAAATGAACCTCTTCGTGTATTTATGATTTGTAAAATCCTAGACATTTGCCGAACATTCCTTGTTAGCTGATCTGTGATAGGTCCCAATGATGACATAAATCATTCTAACAAAATATTTAATTGGGAGACGTGGCTGCATGCGGATCAGTTTTGAACACGGCAAAATGTCTAGTGTAACCTTTTTGAACTGGGTTCAAACGATTGCAGTAGTGTTTTTACCTTTGTACATCAAATGGTGATTCTAACACAGCCATTCGTTCACCTTGATAACAGCACAGTACAGTCATCGTCTATCTATGAAGTGGGGACATGTCTAGTTGTCTACGTAGACAATGACACATAACAGTCCTTTCATGTGTGTTCGTCTTTAATGAACTGACCACACTTGTTGGGCAATGACGTATGTCGGGTCATCGATATGCTCTGAAGTCGTCTTCTTTCACTGTGATCAAAGGTGGACTATCTTTCAAGTGCGTCTAATTCTGACACAACTGGTTTATCAAAAAAATTTGGCGTGCAACAATCCTTCAAAATATCGTTCTTCATGGTGTCTATGCCAGGGACTGTTCGGAAGTAAACTACCCCACGCAAGGAAAAATATAAATACCTGTCGCTGACCCATTGAGATGGGATGTCATTATCAAAACGCCCGTTAGCATTAATGTCCGAAAATGGATCTTTCTATAGTTAACATCATATGATAGCAAATTGTTGCTATCTCGATATCCACGATGCTTCCTTGGCCACGTGCCGCCTGAAGCGTGCAGTTTGTGGTGGAAATATTAGTAAATTTAATGTTGTTTAAAATATACACAGTTCAATATAAAGGACACTATATTAATGTTTGCGCGTGCGCATGCGTGCGCTGTCGTCTGCGTGTTTCGTTTCGCATTTTATCATTAACATGATTAAACATCAATGTTCATAGCTCATAAAAACCCTTACCGTATACGTATCTATCTATAATACTACAGTATACAGATTCACCGCCACTTCAGCACAACATGCGATAACCGTACCATACATACATACATACATACATACATACATACATACATACATACATACATACATACATACATACATACATACACGCACACGCACACGCACACGCACACGCACACGCACACGCACACGCACACGCACACGCACACGCACACGCACACGCACACGCACACGCACACGCACACGCACACACACACACACACACGACGTTATACGTGCTTCTACGTGCATTCGTCCCCTGGCGCAACGTCTGTCGACGCAATTTGCGCCAATCACGGACCGGTGGCACGTTCCCCGGTCCAGTGTTCCGGTCACTTAGGTGTCGTCGCCTCTCGCACAGTTCGCCGTGTTTGTTCGCACTGCGACACCAACACGTTGATTGCTGTCAATTGTGTTTACCCACCCGATAGCCGCTAATAAATATGCCTCTTCAAGTGCGATTGTTTGCGTGATATGAGCGATGCGCGTGCAACCACTTGAGAGGGTCTGAGGCAGGGACACCAGCGCACCTTGGTGACGGTGTGTCGTGTCGTGTCGTGTCGTGTCGTGTCGTGTCGTGTCGTGTCGTGTCGTGTCGTGTCGTGTCGTGTCGTGTCGTGTCGTGTCGTGTCGTGTCGTGTCGTGTCGTGTCGTGTCGTGTCGTGTCGTGTCGTGTCGTGTCGTGTCGTGTCGTGTCGTGTCGTGTCGTGTCGTGTCGTGTCGTGTCGTGTCGTGTCGTGTCGTGTCGTGTCGTGTCGTGTCGTGTCGTGTCGTGTCGTGTCGTGTCGTGTCGTGTCGTGTCGTGTCGTGTCGTGTCGTGTCGTGTCGTGTCGTGTCGTGTCGTGTCGTGTCGTGTCGTGTCGTGTCGTGTCGTGTCGTGTCGTGTCGTGTCGTGTCGTGTCGTGTCGTGTCGTGTCGTGTCGTGTCGTGTCGTGTCGTGTCGTGTCGTGTCGTGTCGTGTCGTGTCGTGTCGTGTCGTGTCGTGTCGTGTCGTGTCGTGTCGTGTCGTGTCGTGTCGTGTCGTGTCGTGTCGTGTCGTGTCGTGTCGTGTCGTGTCGTGTCGTGTCGTGTCGTGTCGTGTCGTGTCGTGTCGTGTCGTGTCGTGTCGTGTCGTGTCGTGTCGTGTCGTGTCGTGTCGTGTCGTGTCGTGTCGTGTCGTGTCGTGTCGTGTCGTGTCGTGTCGTGTCGTGTCGTGTCGTGTCGTGTCGTGTCGTGTCGTGTCGTGTCGTGTCGTGTCGTGTCGTGTCGTGTCGTGTCGTGTCGTGTCGTGTCGTGTCGTGTCGTGTCGTGTCGTGTCGTGTCGTGTCGTCACAGTCTGGTTGGTGTTGTCTCACACACCAGTTGACAGTCTGGTGGTATCGTACATGTCGTTACGGTCTGATTGTAGTACGCACGTTGTGACTGTCTGGTGGTGTCACACACACCGAATGGCAGTGTGTTAGCGTCACACGAGTCGTGACAGTCTTGTGTCACACACCGAATGACAGTCTGATTGTATTAAATGTGTCGTGACAGTCTGATGGTGTCACACTCCGAGGGACAATCTCGTGGTTTCGCACGGGTCCTGACAGCTATAGTGGTACCAAACGCCTAATATGTTGTGTCGTGACAGTCTTATGTTGTCACGTGTGTCGTGAAAGTCTTATGTTATCACGTGTGTCGTGACAGTCTTATGTTGTCACATGTGTCGTGACAGTCTTATGTTGTCACGTGTGTCGTGACAGTCTTATGTTGTCACATATTTCGTGTGACAGTCTTACGTTGTCACATGTGTCGTGACAGTCTTATGTTGTCACATGTGTCGTGATAGTCTTATGTTGCCACATGTGTCGAGATAGTCAGAATGATATTCTACACGTCGTGACAATGTGATTGTATCACACGTGTCAGTTCAATATCGTGTCGATTATTGTTTTGGAGAAACTGCCTTCAGTTACCTGTGTATGATGACAAACATAATTAACACGTTAACCCGATTTAGTCGATATCTTATCCCTGTAATGTACGTAGTAATATATATATAAATATATATATATATATATACATATATATATACATATATATACATATATATATATATGTATATATATTTATGTATATATATATATATATATATATATATATATATATATATATATATATATATATATATATATATATATATATACCCGGGATCGCTGTTCGTATCCGACGTTCAGAACACAGTCACCGTATAGACTATTCAAATATTTACACTGGTAAGGACCTATATGTAATGTAACTGATTAAACTAACCACCTCTGTAGCACACACGACAACCATTTCTAAATGACAATTTATAAATAACCAACGTTATTCTAAAAGCATTTATTGTTTGCGCGATAAAAAAGGTCTGATGATTTTCGGAGCTCGAGCTAGTGTAAATGGTCTGTCAACAGGTCGCATGGCAACGGCATGTTTGTTATGTTGGGAATGTATTGTCAGAACGAAAGGTTGACATGTTAACACGCGCTAGTATCATTACATGAGTTGAGTACCCGCTGCTAACTATCAGTCATTCGTTAATTACATTTACGTTCGAGCTTAGTGGCTGTTCATTTCCCGTGTCACACTCACAGTTGCATGTGGCGTATATGCGTGCGTGCGTACGCGCGCGCGTGTGTGTGTTCGTGCGTGCGTGTGTGTGCACTTACTTACAGCCGTGATAGTCATGACGTGGACAGGTGAGTGGTAGGTTACGATACAACAAAAGCCGAAATTGCTAAATTAGACAATATATGACACATGGTATTTTATTACTCGATATACCACGTTATAAATTTCACTTCTCCACGCCATATAACGGCTGCCAAGTGTGGTCAACATTGTTGTTCATTGTTGGTCAACGAGAATTATAAAACAGAATCCGGGCAAAACATCGCAGAACCTACACACGAGAATGGCGAGTTTGCCTGCATTGTCCGAGCGGTCATTCCACCGGCCCCGTCAATTCTTGGCGCGTTCGAGCGACAAAAGTCGCGTCCGACGCTAATCTGCATATTTCCCGGACTGACATTAAGATGCATGGCGAATACATTTGATCGGGCGATTATCCATTCACCGCGCGTCCGTATCGTTGAGTTATAGACGCCTTCGTCGACACCGACGCCGAACGGGCGTTGCGTTGTCATCCGTCTTCGCGACGATTCACGTACGAATAGCCACACGGTACATATGATAACGCTGATTCGTTGTAGTGTACGCCATGTTCGTGCGCCTGATAAATAGTCCCGCCATGTTTCGTCTCGCGGTAATGCGGCGTGGGACATCGCTAAATGACATTCATTAGGCGCGGTTGGCGGAGTTAAAACGAGGCTCTTTCCGGGCTACATCAATGAACAAAGGCGGCCTTAATAGCGCCGTATGGCATGGCACTGATATCGTCGTCATAAAACTCGTGGCAGGTCTCCAGGCGTTAGACTGACCTCATCTGACCGCTGTGAACACGCGTGGGGCAGTGGCCACTCTCGATTTACGAGTCATCGTCGGTAAGTTTATGATATCACGCTAGTGCGGCAGAAACACACCGTAAATACATGGATTCGCCAGGAATTATTCGTATATCGGTGTTTACACCATATCACGCCACATACACACACACGCACGCACGCACACACACGCAAGCACACACACACACACACACACACGAACACACACACACACGCACGCACACACACACACGCACACACACGCACGCACACACACACGCACACACACGCACGCAGGCACACACACGCACACACACACGCACGCACACACGCACGCACACACGCACACACACACACGCACACACACACACACACACGCACACGCACACACGCACACACACACACGCACACACGCACACACGCACGCACACACGCACGCACACGCACACGCACACACACATATACACACGTGTGAATGTTTACACCAGCCATATCGCGTGTGTGGCAAACAATAAGATGAAATATTGACAGTGGAATGATATTCAATATCCAACCAGATAACGAACGAACTGGAAAAAGTTACGCGCTAAATTGCACGGGAGCGCACTTGGGTCAGGGAGTATTGAGTCAGAAACTTTGACAAGTCTGAGTCGAATATGATGATGAGTCACTTCTCTACTCTCGCCATGCGACAGCTGGCAATGCGCGCCTTAAGTGTGTTTCCAGGCGAATTATAATCGCCCGCCATATAATATATGCGCACATAAATTACAAAGCCTGACTCATCTTTTGTTTTTCGCCGCGTTGTCGCCAATGACGCGCGAATTGGGCGGTGTAGGTCACACGAATGACCTTGGTAACTTCATTCAGTGAAGCGTGAGTCATCGGTGTATCAGAGTTGATGTTGTTGATGAAAGCACCCTTTCTGTTACTCGTTGTTTCGAAACCATAGCTAGAAACGACACGACGTGATAATGGGTTGTCGTGTCGTCTTTAAGAACCGTTCACACGAGCGATTTCGTCTGTTATGTCGTAGCAGTTCGACATAACAGAGGAAAGTTAGTTCTGCGCAAACGACACACTCGGAGAAATTCGCTCGACTAAACGGGCATTTATTCCGAGATGTTCTCCAATTAGCTGTTGTTACGATGTCTTCGTGGGTGGTCTTCGTCGTAATGGAGACAACCGTGTAGTTTCACCGGCTTCTAGTGTATAAGAATCAACATCCGTTAAAGTATATCATCGCTAGTATAATTAATTATGCAAGCACAACATCGCAATGGCCACATTACTCCAATGCCAATGTCACAGAAGTACTATTTAAATCCCATCGCTGTATATTTCCACGTTCATGTGAAAGTAATTACGGCAACATCTGTGAACATAGGTTGCAGCGGATATATCGACCATTTCCGCCTCAGTGACATTTTAGTCTGGTCTTCACAGCATCCTATCAATTGTAGTATTCGCGCCGTCGATCTACGACCACGCGACAATTTTGAGGATTATCTACGCTAATCAAAAACGACAACGATAATCTCGAAGATAATCCACTCTCAGAGGCTGCCAGGCGCCTGTATCTGTCACCAGTCGACGTTCGTGTTAGCATGTGCCATATTCTGTGCAAGATGACGCTTCTATGCCGCTTTAATATTTATTGCACATAAAACCCTAACAACGCCCGTGATCCTGACATTACACGTCTGAGCGTAGCCTTATTTAGGGCATTTCGGCCCAAACACAGACCCCTATTTATTGCGACTAAACGGAAGGATTGCCCCTATAAAGACCGGCGGATGTCCCATAACTGCCGAATAAACGTCCCGCGGGTTCTCTGGGATGCGTTAGTGGGATTATTCCCCGTTCCATTAGCCGGGAAACTCGACCCGAGATACGGCTGAAACCAGACCCGGCATCATAACAAGCACCGGACACCGACCTGTCAGAGTTCTGGAACGGGCGTCAAAGGAAGTGACGTAGCAGCCGTAGATATCGGCGCAACATCATCCGTGGCGCAGTTAAATGATTTAAAATATGGCATTTGTTGACACTTGTGTTCGTGCCGATAAGCAAGAAACCACTCGTCGAGTTACCGAATTTTGTTTTCGAGAAATCAGAGGCGAAGACAGGAAACATTAGCACTAGCGGGACAGATTGTGAGATTGTTTGTTGACGCTGGAAGTGATTAGAGTTGTCCACGAGAGCGACGCAAGAGACTAATTGAATGTCGGATAAGAATTGTTTCGTAATGTTCCCGGTAGTTCTTATTGTAATGTTGATTAAACTTGCAAATAGGATAAACCTGTTATTAATAGTGTTGTTATTATTATTATTATTATTATTATTATTGTGAAAGTCTGCTAAGTGAAAATCACAAGTTGTCCCTTTACCTTAAATGCATAAGATAATAACGAAACCTTCCGGCATTCACCCGCAGAACTAAACAGTAAACAAGTGTCAAAAAGACCGACACATAGAACATGGAGGGATTGATGGGCCTGTGTGTGTGTGGGTGTGTGTGTGTGTGTGTGTGTGTGTGTGTGTGTGTGTGTGTGTGTGTGTGTGTGTGTGTGTGTGTGTGTGTGTGTGTGTATATATATATATATATATATATATATATATAGAAGGATACGTTGGGGTTGTAATGCGAATATATATATATATATATATATATATATATATATATATATATATATATATATATATATATATATATATATAGAAGGATACGTTGGGGTTGTAATGCGAGGAAGGCCCGAGAGCCACGAGTTACGTCATTGTAGGTACAGCGGGACAAATTGGACACTGTCGTGAGTGAAACAGCCGATACATTTGTTTACTGCAAGTCGCAGTTGAGCTGGATATTTTGATTGATTACCAGTAGAGGTGGTCGAACTCGCTGTTTGTCGCATTGTCGGACAGTCGAATTGCGACCATTTGTCACACGCCCCTTGTCAGTGGCTATATTCTGGACGCACGCGCATACGTCGCCGTTGCCATGGCGACGCGGACCCGTCGCTGTTGTCATGGGGACGCGGTCCGTAGCGAGGAACTAATGATAGAGACGTGGATTAGCAGATGACATCTGTAGCGGACGGGCGAGATTTAGACGGACATAAAACTACAGAACGACTGGCGATAATGGGGGAGGAAACGACGTATTCATCGATCGACGTCGTCGCGACGTCGGCGCAACGTCGCTTGCCGACGGAGTCACGAGTCAACGATCAGGCGGCTGTAACAGACACGACAACACCTGACGTAAGATAACAACAAGGTGTTCGTCCGCCATTGCCCAAACCCCGTCATTAACCAAACTGTACCCTATAGATATAGCAAGTTGTCTGAATTTCTTTGAAGACATATCTAGTGTGGAGTGAGTAGAAATTATGTTTTTATGGCACTTGACATCAGAGCTCTCAAATTATGAGATATGACAGTCGGTGTTTTTCTGCGTATTGATACAGGTGTCATTTTGATTTGTCAACACGACAGATCACTTACGGTCTGATGCTAGTATGAATGAAATGGTGTCAGGTTTAAACGTGGTTTGTGAGAAATTGAATTACTAGAATTTCACGAATTTTCCAGGGCACGTCTAACCATGGAGGTTAAATATGCTGTGAAATTTTCGATAACAGATCTATCATGTGATAGTAAATGAAGGAAACGTTACAATGGCTACTTATGGAAAAGACAAATGTCGACTCAGCTCTGATCGGGTGACTGCAACGGCACACAACAACTTGTTTGTTTGTTTGTTTTCATTTGAAATATAACACGAACTTCGAACCAGGCGATGCGACAAACACCAGGTTGGCCGTACTAAACGGCCGCTAATCGACGAAAACAGGTTCGTTAAAATAGAACCGGCCCTACTTACGAACACGTTTTTTTTGTCGCACGTTTGGCGACAGCGGCGCCTGTGACGTCAAATTGAAGGATACGTTTTTGCAGGCGTCGTTGCCAAAATAGCGTCGTAGAAGGCGTAAAACGAACCACGTGACTCGGCAGGCGACACGACGACAGCGCAGACAGACAGGGACAGGCAACTGTCGGTGTCAGTTGACGCTGACAGGGCGTCCTGCGTGCATTCCCAGTTGTCAACCAATTACGTGAGAGTCAAAGTTAAACAAGAACATCTGGAAAAATATACTCGATCTCTTCCCAAGGAGCAGTGAGCTGGTTAGACTTGACGGGGAGGGGAGTGGAGGGGAGTGGAGGGTGTGGAGGGGGTCACTGACAGAGTCCTTCGCAATAATAGTTACATATTGACAGTGAAGCTGATTAAGTATTTGGCGCTCGGTAAGTGTGTTGTTAAGCCATATATAAAGTATTATTAAAATACTTCAGTTGATAAGTAATAATAATAATAACTGTAAAACTTCTATAGGGCCCATGTCCTTTAAAAAATCAACCTCAGAGGTACAACAAACAAAATCATTTGGCTAGCCATATACGGGGACACGCAAAAGTTGTCACTGGAGAATGGAATCGCCGAAAATTAATGGTGGAAAAGCAATTTCAAACAAATATCTTTTCAGTTTTTTTTTACGAAAGGTATCTATAGTTTGCCAATATTCAGCTTAGTTTTCAGAACAAAAGGTTGTTTACAAACGGATGATCTAAGGGTCCTAGATATATTAGACAACGCGTGCTAAACAGTATTATGCATTTAGACTTGATAAGTGTACTATTGTGTTAGAGAGACGTTTGGAATATGGGCTCTTGGTCCGGCATTTTTAACACGATTTATATATCCGTATCATAAGACAGTAAAACAAGTGTGTAGAATTTCACGCTTGTTTTTATATTAAACAAAGGTGATTCTACATTGAACACATTTTAGGAAGCACGACGCTCCTACCCTAGATCCGAGTGCCGACCACCGAATGCAGCCAAACTCTGTAAAGGCGCTATAGCATAGTGTGGAGAGCATCTCAGTATCAATCATCTCAGTCGAGAATAATCGCGTTCGACTCATCTTGTTGGCGTTTCGATGCTCGGACAATTTCAGTTCTTTCACGTTGCTTTAGTTCATTTGGAGTTTCATTAAACAAACAGATGGCTATAGACAGTGGGGGATGTTTTGACGAATAATTGTCGCGCATTAATTGCAACATGGCTGAAACTTTCACATAAATATAGACATGATGTTCGAGTGAGGTGGTATTGAATCGAACGGGTCTAGGGGGTTAAATGGTTAAATCCACGCCACTTTGGGTAGTCACAAAACGCCTTACCGGCGATGCCGCGCTGTGTCAGTACCTACCTTTGCTTGTTTAGATACGCGATGAAAGACCGCGGCGTTCAATGCGTCGACTACGGTAACCAGCGGTAGGCGTGTTTATATATAAAGCAATCGCGCCGAATGAGGTCAATCGCCTGACGAGGTCGCTCTCGGGGCCTCACCATTCGGCGACGGGCAGTCGCTGGCGAGAGACGCTCTCTAGAGCCGCCACTGGACGGTGTCCAAATAGGTGACCGCTGCACCACGCGACCGGACGGACGAAGTGTTAGCGCCTGACAACGGTGAGTAGTGAGTCGCATTGATCCGTTCGTCGAGTCGTGTGAGTTGTGTTGACGGGAACAGCACGCGCGGAGATTGTGATTAAGGTCCGCCACGTCGAGTGACGACAGTGGCGTAGATAGCGGGTAGAGAGAGATGCGGTCGGCGGCGGTCACACGTTGGAAGATGCCGACAGATGCTTTCATGGTCCGTCGAGTCGGCGGCGTTTTTTTGTCCCAATAGGGGGCGTGACAGTGTTGCCTTAAACTTTCAGTTTTGTGTTTAGGAGCACCACGCCTGTGTTTTTACGTTGCCTGGTGACATTTGTGTACTTGTGATAACGAAATTTGCTGCGAAATTTCAACCAGCCTGAAACAGTGTTTTTGCAGTTGTTGTCATGGTGAGTGTTGATATTGATGACAGTGCTCTAGAGATGACGATGACATTGATTGACGTCGTTGTGTTAGTGACAGCGATACCGTATGACTTACGAAGTTACGCTGTTGACATGTTGACGCATATAAAATGACTGTTATGACGAATGCAAGTTGTTGTTTTGTGTGATCAAAACTTTTGAAGTTGGTGATTGCGATGTGGCGGAGACGACGAAGATGGCATGACGACACAAAGTGGTGACGCGTCAGTAGTGGTGGCACGTCGACAGAGTGTCGAGGGTGACACTTCGAACACGTCTACGCAGTGCGTAACCCGTTCTACCGTTGACTCAGCCTCGGGCGTTACGTTTACACCGACATTGATA